>CAKAIZ010000033.1:0-13752 GCA_916610145.1 Eristalis arbustorum | reverse complement strand
GGGAAAATAATCAGATTTTCCATGAAAAATGTAGGTAAAAGAGCAGAAAAAGTTATATGAAAAGAAGAAACTAGTAAAATCACAGGAAAAAGTTGGTTAAAAGATCAAAAACTTTCATAGTAGTTTAGGAAATGCGGGTTTCAGCGCAGTATATATATAAAAATAGCAGTATAATATAAAAATATTGAGAATATAATCAGATTTTCCATGAAAAATGTAGGTAAAAGAGCAGAAAAAGTTATATGAAAAGAAGAAACTAGTAAAAATCACAGGAAAAAAGTTGGTTAAAGATCAAAAACTTTCATAGTAGTTTAGGAAATGCGGGTTTCAGCGCAGTATATATATAAAAATAGCAGTATAATATAAAAATATTGAGAAAATAATCAGATTTTCCATGAAAAATGTAGGTAAAAGAGCAGAAAAAGTTATATGAAAAGAAGAAACTAGTAAAAATCACAGGAAAAAGTTGGTTAATGATCAAAAACTTTCATAGTAGTTTAGGAAATGCGGGTTTCAGCGCTGTATATATATAAAAATAGCAGTTTAATATAAAAATATTGAGAAAATAATCAGATTTTCCATGAAAAAATGTAGGTAAAAGAGCAGAAAAAGTTATATGAAAAGAAGAACTAGTAAAAATCGCAGGAAAAAGTTGGTTTAAAGATCAAAAACTTTCATAGTAGTTTAGGAAATGCGGGTTTCAGCGCAGTATATATATAAAAATAGCAGTATAATATAAAAATATTGAGAATATAATCAGATTTTCCATGAAAAATGTAGGTAAAAGAGCAGAAAAAGTTATATGAAAAGAAGAAACTAGTAAAAATCACAGGAAAAAGTTGGTTAAAGATCAAAAACTTTCATAGTAGTTTAGGAAATGCGGGTTTCAGCGCAGTATATATATAAAAATAGCAGTATAATATAAAAATATTGAGAAAATAATCAGATTTTCCATGAAAAATGTAGGTAAAAGAGCAGAAAAAGTTATATGAAAAGAAGAAAACTAGTAAAAATCACAGGAAAAAAATGGTTAATGATCAAAAAACTTTCATAGTAGTTTAGGAAATGCGGGTTTCAGCGCAGTATATATATAAAAATAGCAGTTTAATATAAAAATATTGAGAAAATAATCAGATTTTCCATGAAAAATGTAGGTAAAAGAGCAGAAAAAGTTATATGAAAAGAAGAAACTAGTAAAATCACAGGAAAAAGTTGGTTACAGATCAAAAACTTTCATAGTAGTTTAGGAAATGCGGGTTTCAGCGCAGTATATATATAAAAAATAGCAGTATAATAATAAAAATATTGAGAATATAATCAGATTTTCCATGAAAAATGTAGGTAAAAGAGCAGAAAAAGTTATATGAAAAGAAGAAACTAGTAAAAATCACAGGAAAAAGTTGGTTTAAAGATCAAAAACTTTCATAGTAGTTTAGGAAATGCGGGTTTCAGCTCAGTATATATATAAAAATAGCAGTAATAATATAAAAATATTGAGAAAATAATCAGATTTTCCATGAAAAATGTAGGTAAAAGAGCAGAAAAAGTTATATGAAAAGAAGAAACTAGTAAAAATCACAGGAAAAAGTTGGTTAATGATCAAAAACTTTCATAGTAGTTTAGGAAATGCGGGTTTCAGCGCAGTATATATATAAAAATAGCAGTATAATATAAAAATATTGAGAAAATAATCAGATTTTCCATGAAAAAATGTAGGTAAAAGAGCAGAAAAAGTTATATGAAAAGAAGAAACTAGTAAAAATCAAAGGATAAAGTTGGTTAAAGATCAAAAACTTTCATACTAGTATAGGAAATGCGGGTTTCAGCGCAGTATATATATAAAAATAGCAGTATAATATAAAAATATTGAGAAAATAATCAGATTTTCCATGAAAAATGTAGGTAAAAGAGCAGAAAAAGTTATATGAAAAGAAGAAACTAGTAAAAATCACAGGAAAAAGTTGGTTAAAGATCAAAACTTTCATAGTAGTTTAGGAAATGCGGGTTTCGGCGCAGTATATATATAAAAATAGCAGTATAATATAAAAATATTGAGAAAATAATCAGATTTTCCATGAAAAATGTAGGTTAAAGAGCAGAAAAAGTTATATGAAAAGAAGAAACTGTAAAAATCACAAGAAAAAGTTGGTTAAAGATCAAAAACTTTCATAGTAGTTTAGGAAATGCGGGTTTCAGCACTGTATATATATATAATATAAAAATATTGAGAAAATAATCAGATTTTCCATGAAAAATGTAGGTTAAAGAGCAGAAAAAGTTATATGAAAAGAAGAAATTAGTAAAAATCACAAGAAAAAGTTGGTTAAATATCAAAAACTTTCATAGTAGTTTAGGAAATGCGGGTTTCAGCGCTGTATATATATATAATATAAAAATATTGAGAAAATAATCAGATTTTCCATGAAAAATTTAGGTAAAAGAGCAGCGCAAAAGTTATATGAAAAGAAGAAACTAGTAAAAATCACAGGAAAAAGTTGGTTAATGATCAAAAACTTTCATAGTAGTTTAGGAAATGCGGGTTTCAGCGCAGTATATATATAAAAATAGCAGTATAATATAAAAATATTGAGAAAATAATCAGATTTTCCATGAAAAATTTAGGTAAAAGAGCAGAAAAAGTTATATGAAAAGAAGAAACTAGTAAAAATCATAGGAAAAAGTTGGTTAAAGATCAAAAACTTTCATAGTAGTTTAGGAAATGCGGGTTTCAGCGCAGTATATATATAAAAATAGCAGTATAATATAAAAATATTGAGAAAATAATCAGATTTTCCATGAAAAATGTAGGAAAAAAGAGCAGAAAAAGTTATATGAAAAGAAAAAACTAGTAAAAATCACAGGAAAAAGTTGGTCAAAGATTAAAAACTTTCATAGTAGCTTAGGAAATACGGGTTTCAGCGCAGTATATATATAAAAATAGCAGTATAATATAAAAATATTGAGAAAATAATCAGATTTTCCATGAAAAATGTGGGTAAAAGACCAGAAAAAGTTATATGAAAAGAAGAAACTAGTAAAAATCACAGGAAAAAGTTGGTTAAAGATCAAAAACTTTCATAGTAGTTTAGGAAATGCGGGTTTCAGCGCAGTATATATATAAAAATAGCAGTATAATATAAAAATATTGAGAAAATAATCAGATTTTCCATGAAAAATGTAGGTAAAAGAGCAGAAAAAGTTATATGAAAAGAAGAAACTAGTAAAAATCACAGGAAAAAGTTGGTTAAAGATCAAAAACTTTCATAGTAGTTTAGGAAATGCGGGTTTCGGCGCAGTATATATATAAAAATAGCAGTATAATATAAAAATATTGAGAAAATAATCAGATTTTCCATGAAAAATGTAGGTAAAAGAGCAGAAAAAGTTATATGAAAAGAAGAAACTAGTAAAAATCACAGGAAAAAGTTGGTTAAAGATCAAAAACTTTCATAGTAGTTTAGGAAATGCGGGTTTCAGCGCAGTATATATATAAAAATAGCAGTATAATATAAAAATATTGTGAAAATAATCAGATTTTCCATGAAACATGTAGGTAAGAGAGCAGAAAAAGTTATATGAAGAGAAGAAACTAGTAAAAATCACAGGAAAAAGTTGGTTAAAGATCAAAAACTTTCATAGTAGTTTAGGAAATGCGGGTTTCAGCGCAGTATATATATAAAAATAGCAGTATAATATAAAAATATTGAGAAAATAATCAGATTTTCCATGAAAAATGTAGGTAAAAGAGCAGAAAAAGTTATATGAAAAGAAGAAACTAGTAAAAATCACAGGAAAAAGTTGGTTAAAGATCAAAAACTTTCATAGTTGTTTAGGAAATGCGGGTTTCAGCGCAGTATATATATATAATATAAAAATATTGAGAAAATAATCAGATTTTCCATGAAAAAAGTAGGTAAAAGAGCAGAAAAAGTTATATGAAAAGAAGAAAGTAGTAAAAATCACAGGAAAAAGTTGGTTAAAGATCAAAAACTTTCATAGTAGTTTAGGAAATGCGGGTTTCAGCGCAGTATATATATAAAAATAGCAGTATAATATAAAAATATTGAGAAAATAATCAGATTTTCCATGAAAAATATAGGTAAAAGAGCAGAAAAAGTTATATGAAAAGAAGAAACTAGTAAAAGTCACAGGAAAAAGTTGGTTAAAGATCAAAAACTTTCATAGTAGTTTAGGAAATGCGGGTTTCAGCGCAGTATATATATAAAAATAGTAGTATAATATAAAAATATTGAGAAAATAATCAGATTTTCCATGAAAAATGTAGGTAAAAGAGCAGAAAAAGTTATATGAAAAGAAGAAACTAGTAAAAATCACAGGAAAAAGTTGGTTAAAGATCAAAAACTTTCATAGTAGTTTAGGAAATGCGGGTTTCAGCGCGGTATATATATATAATATAAAAATATTGAGAAAATAATCAGATTTTCCATGAAAAATGTAGGTAAAAGAGCAGAAAAAGTTATATGAAAAGAAGAAACTAGTAAAAATCACAGGAAAAAGTTGGTTAAAGATCAAAAACTTTCATAGTAGTTTGGGAAATGCGGGTTTCAGCGCAGTATATATATAAAAATAGCAGTATAATATAAAAATATTGAGAAAATAATCAGATTTTCCATGAAAAATGTAGGTAAAAGAGCGAAAAAAGTTATATGAAAAGAAGAAACTAGTAAAAATCACAGGAAAAAGTTGGTTAAAGATCAAAAACTTTCATAGTAGTTTAGGAAATGCGGGTTTCAGCGCAGTATATATATAAAAATAACAGTATAATATAAAAATATTGAGAAAATAATCAGATTTTCCATGAAAAATGTAGGTAAAAGAGCAGAAAAAGTTATATGAAAAGAAGAAACTAGTAAAAATCACAGGAAAAAGTTGGTTAAAGATCAAAAACTTTCATAGTAGTTTAGGAAATGCGGGTTTCAGCGCAGTATATATATAAAAATAGCAGTATAATATAAAAATATTGAGAAAATAATCAGATTTTCCATGAAAAATGTAGGTAAAAGAGCAGAAAAAGTTATATGAAAAGAAGAAACTAGTAAAAATCACAGGAAAAAGTTGGTTAAAGATCAAAAACTTTCATGGTAGTATAGGAAATGCGGGTTTCAGCGCAGTATATATATATATAATATAAAAATATTGAGAAAATAATCAGATTTTCCATGAAAAATGTAGGTAAAAGAGCAGAAAAAGTTATATGAAAAGAAGAAACTAGTAAAAATCACAGGAAAAAGTTGGCTAAAGATCAAAAACTTTCATAGTAGTGTAGGAAATGCGGGTTTCAGCGCAGTATATATATATAAATAGCAGTATAATATAAAAATATAGAGAAAATAATCAGTTATATGAAAAGAAGAAAGTAGTAAAAATCACAGGAAAAAGTTGGTTAAAGATCAAAAACTTTCATAGTAGTTTAGGAAATGCGGGTTTCAGCGCAGTATATATATAAAAATAGCAGTATAATATAAAAATATTGAGAAAATAATCAGATTTTCCATGAAAAATGTAGGTAAAAGAGCAGAAAAAGTTATATGAAAAGAAGAAACTAGTAAAAATCACAGGAAAAAGTTGGTTAAAGATCAAAAACTTTCATAGTAGTTTAGGAAATGCGGGTTTCAGCGCAGTATATATATAAAAATAGCAGTATAATATAAAAATATTGAGAAAATAATCAGATTTTCCATGAAAAATGTAGGTAAAAGAGCAGAAAAAGTTATATGAAAAGAAGAAACTAGTAAAAATCACAGGAAAAAGTTGGTTAAAGATCAAAAACTTTCATAGTAGTTTAGGAAATGTGGGTTTCAGCGCGGTATATATATATAATATAAAAATATTGAGAAAATAATCAGATTTTCCATGAAAAATGTAGGTAAAAGAGCAGAAAAAGTTATATAAAAAGAAGAAACTAGTAAAAATCACAGGAAAAAGTTGGTTAAAGATCAAAAACTTTCATAGTAGTTTGGGAAATGCGGGTTTCAGCGCAGTATATATATAAAAATAGCAGTATAATATAAAAATATTGAGAAAATAATCAGATTTTCCATGGAAAATGTAGGTAAAAGAGCGAAAAAAGTTATATGAAAAGAAGAAACTAGTAAAAATCACAGGAAAAAGTTGGTTAAAGATCAAAAACTTTCATAGTAGTTTAGGAAATGCGGGTTTCAGCGCAGTATATATATAAAAATAGCAGTATAATATAAAAATATTGAGAAAATAATCAGATTTTCCATCAAAAATGTAGGTAAAAGAGCAGAAAAAGTTATATGAAAAGAAGAAACTAGTAAAAATCACAGGAAAAAGTTGGTTAAAGATCAAAAACTTTCATAGTAGTTTAGGAAATGCGGGTTTCAGCGCAGTATATATATAAAAATAGCAGTATAATATAAAAATATTGAGAAAATAATCAGATTTTCCATGAAAAAAGTAGGTAAAAGAGCAGAAAAAGTTATATGAAAAGAAGAAACTAGTAAAAATCACAGGAAAAAGTTGGTTAAAGATCAAAAGCTTTCATGGTAGTTTAGGAAATGCGGGTTTCAGCGCAGTATTTATATATAATATAAAAATATTGAGAAAATAATCAGATTTTCCATTAAAAATGTAGGTAAAAGAACAGAAAAAGTTATATGAAAAGAAGAAACTAGTAAAAATCACAGGAAAAAGTTGGTTCAAGATCAAAAACTTTCATAGTAGTTTGGGAAATGCGGGTTTCAGCGCAGTATATATATATAATATAAAAATATTGAGAAAATAATCAGATTTTCCATGAAAAATGTAAGTAAAAGAGCAGAAAAAGTTATATGAAAAGAAGAAACTAGTAAAAATCACAGGAAAAAGTTGGTTAAAGATCAAAAACTTTCATAGTTGTTTGGGAAATGCGGGTTTCAGCGCAGTATATATATAAAAATAGCAGTATAATATAAAAATATTGAGAAAATAATCAGATTTTCCATGAAAAATGTAGGTAAAAGAGCAGAAAAAGTTATATGAAAAGAAGAAACTAGTAAAAATCACAGGAAAAAGTTGGTTAAAGATCAAAAACTTTCATAGTAGTTAAGGAAATGCGGGTTTCAGCGCAGTATATATATAAAAATAGCAGTATAATATAAAAATATTGAGAAAATAATCAGATTTTCCATGAAAAGTGTAGGTAAAAGAGCAGAAAAAGTTATATGAAAAGAAGAAACTAGTAAAAATCACAGGAAAAAGTTCGTTAAAGATCAAAAACTTTCATAGTAGTTTAGGAAATGCGGGTTTCAGCGCAGTATATATATATATATATAATATAAAAATATTGACAAAATAATCAGATTTTCCATGAAAAATGTAGGTAAAAGAGCAGAAAAAGTTATATGAAAAGAAGAAACTAGTAAAAATCACAGGAAAAAGTTGGTTAAAGATCAAAAACTTTCATTGTAGTTTAGGAAATGCTTGTTTCAGCGCAGTATATATATAAAAATAGCAGTATAATATAAGAAGATTGAGAAAATAATCAGATTTTCCATGAAAAATGTAAGTAAAAGAGCAGAAAAAGTTATATGAAAAGAAGAAACTAGTAAAAATCACAGGAAAAAGTTGGTTGAAGATCAAAACTTTCATAGTAGTTTAGGAAATGCGGGTTTCAGCGCAGTATATATATATATAATATAAAAATATTGAGAAAATAATCAGATTTTCCATGAAAAATGTAGGTAAAAGAGCAGAAAAAGTTATATGAAAAGAAGAAACTAGTAAATATCACAGGAAAAAGTTGGTTAAAGATCAAAAACTTTCATAGTAGTTTAGGAAATGCGGGTTTCAGCGCAGTATATATATAAAAATAGCAGTATAATATAAAAATATTGAGAAAATAATCAGATTTTTCATGAAAAATGTAGGTAAAAGAGCAGAAAAAGTTATATGAAAAGAAGAAACTAGTAAAAATCACAGGAAAAAGTTGGTTAAAGATCAAAAACTTTCATGGTATCTTAGGAAATGCGGGTTTCAGCGCAGTATATATATATAATATAAAAATATTGAGAAAATAATCAGATTTTCCATGAAAAATGTAGGTAAAAGAGCAGAAAAAGTTATATGAAAAGAAGAAACTAGTAAGAATCACAGGAAAAAGTTGGTTAAAGATCAAAAACTTTCATAGTAGTTTAGGAAATGCGGGTTTCAGCGCAGTATATATATAAAAATAGCGGTATAATATAAAAATATTGAGAAAATAATCAGATTTTCCATGAAAAATGTAGGTAAAAGAGCAGAAAAAGTTATATGAAAAGAAGAAACTAGTAAAAATCACAGGAAAAAAGTTGGTTAAAGATCAAAAACTTTCATAGTAGTTTAGGAAATGCGGGTTTCAACGCAGTATATATATAAAAATAGCAGTAAAATAAAAAATTGAGAAAATAATCAGATTTTCCATGAAAAATGTAGGTAAAAGAGCAGAAAAAGTTATATGAAAAGAAGAAACTAGTAAAAAACACAGGAAAAAGTTGGTTAAAGATCAAAAACTTTCATGGTAGTTTAGGAAATGCGGGTTTCAGCGCAGTATATATATATAATATAAAAATATTGAGAAAATAATCAGATTTTCCATGAAAAATGTAGGTAAAAGAGCAGAAAAAGTTATATTAAAAGAAGAAACTAGTAAAAATCACAGGAAAGAGTTGGTTAAAGATCAAAAACGTTCATAGTAGTTTAGGAAATGCGGGTTTCAGCGCAGTATATATATATAATATAAAAATATTAAGAAAATAATCAGATTTTCCATGAAAAAAGTAGGTAAAAGAGCAGAAAAAGTTATATGAAAAGAAGAAACTAGTAAAAATCACAGGAAAAAGTTGGTTAAAGATCAAAAACTTTCATAGTAGTTTAGGAAATGCGGGTTTCAGCGCAGTATATACATATATATAATATAAAACTATTGAGAAAATAATCAGATTTTCCATGAACAATTTAGGCAAAAGAGCAGAAAAAGTTATATGAAAACAAACTAGTAAAAATCACAGAAAAAAGTTGGTTTAAGATCAAAAACTTTCATAGTAGTTTAGGAAATGCGGGTTTCAGCGCAGTATATATATAAAAATAGCAGTATAATATAAAAATATTGAGAAAATAATCAGATTTTATATGAAAAAAGTAGGTAAAAGAGCAGAAAAAGTTATATGAAAAGAAGAAACTAGTAAAAATCACAGGAAAAAGTTGGTTAAAGATCAAAAGCTTTCATGGTAGTTTAGGAAATGCGGGTTTCAGCGCAGTATATATATATAATATAAAAATATTGAGAAAATAATCAGATTTTCCATGAAAAATGTAGGTAAAAGAGCAGAAAAAGTTATATGAAAAGAAGAAACTAGTAAAAATCACAGGAAAAAGTTGGTTAAAGATCAAAAACTTTCATAGTAGTTTAGGAAATGCGGGTTTCAGCGCGGTATATATATATAATATAAAAATATTGAGAAAATAATCAGATTTTCCATGAAAAATGTAGGTAAAAGAGCAGAAAAAGTTATATGAAAAGAAGAAACTAGTAAAAATCACAGGAAAAAGTTGGTTAAAGATCAAAAACTTTCATAGTAGTTTGGGAAATGCGGGTTTCAGCGCAGTATATATATAAAAATAGCAGTATAATATAAAAATATTGAAAAAATAATCAGATTTTCCATGAAAAATGTAGGTAAAAGAGCGAAAAAAGTTATATGAAAAGAAGAAACTAGTAAAAATCACAGGAAAAAGTTGGTTAAAGATCAAAAACTTTCATAGTAGTTTAGGAAATGCGGGTTTCAGCGCAGTATATATATAAAAATAGCAGTATAATATAAAAATATTGAGAAAATAATCAGATTTTCCATGAAAAATGTAGGTAAAAGAGCAGAAAAAGTTATATGAAAAGAAGAAACTAGTAAAAATCGCAGGAAAAAGTTGGTTAAAGATCAAAAACTTTCATAGTAGTTTAGGAAATGCGGGTTTCAGCGCAGTATATATATAAAAATAGCAGTATAATATAAAAATATTGAGAAAATAATCAGATTTTCCATGAAAAATGTAGGTAAAAGAGCAGAAAAAGTTATATGAAAAGAAGAAACTAGTAAAAATCACAGGAAAAAGTTGGTTAAAGATCAAAAACTTTCATAGTAGTTTAGGAAATGCGGGTTTCAGCGCGGTATATATATATAATATAAAAATATTGAGAAAATAATCAGATTTTCCATGAAAAATGTAGGTAAAAGAGCAGAAAAAGTTATATGAAAAGAAGAAACTAGTAAAAATCACAGGAAAAAGTTGGTTAAAGATCAAAAACTTTCATAGTAGTTTGGGAAATGCGGGTTTCAGCGCAGTATATATATAAAAATAGCAGTATAATATAAAAATATTGAAAAAATAATCAGATTTTCCATGAAAAATGTAGGTAAAAGAGCGAAAAAAGTTATATGAAAAGAAGAAACTAGTAAAAATCACAGGAAAAAGTTGGTTAAAGATCAAAAACTTTCATAGTAGTTTAGGAAATGCGGGTTTCAGCGCAGTATATATATAAAAATAGCAGTATAATATAAAAATATTGAGAAAATAATCAGATTTTCCATGAAAAATGTAGGTAAAAGAGCAGAAAAAGTTATATGAAAAGAAGAAACTAGTAAAAATCGCAGGAAAAAGTTGGTTAAAGATCAAAAACTTTCATAGTAGTTTAGGAAATGCGGGTTTCAGCGCAGTATATATATAAAAATAGCAGTATAATATAAAAATATTGAGAAAATAATCAGATTTTATATGAAAAAAGTAGGTAAAAGAGCAGAAAAAGTTATACGAAAAGAAGAAACTAGTAAAAATCACAGGAAAAAGTTGGTTAAAGATCAAAAGCTTTCATGGTAGTTTAGGAAATGCGGGTTTCAGCGCAGTATATATATATAATATAAAAATATTGAGAAAATAATCAGATTTTCCATTAAAAATGTAGGTAAAAGAGCAGAAAAAGTTATATGAAAAGAAGAAACTAGTAAAAATCACAGGAAAAAGTTGGTTAAAGATCAAAAACTTTCATGGTATCTTAGGAAATGCGGGTTTCAGCGCAGTATATATATATAATATAAAAATATTGAGTAAATAATCAGATTTTCCATGAAAAATGTAAGTAAAAGAGCAGAAAAAGTTATATGAAAAGAAGAAACTAGTAAAAATCACAGGAAAAAGTTGGTTAAAGATCAAAAACTTTCATAGTTGTTTGGGAAATGCGGGTTTCAGCGCAGTATATATATAAAAATAGCAGTATAATATAAAAATATTGAAAAAATAATCAGATTTTCCATGAAAAATGTAGGTAAAAGAGCAGAAAAAGTTATATGAAAAGAAGAAACTAGTAAAAATCACAGGAAAAAGTTGGTTAAAGATCAAAAACTTTCATAGTAGTTAAGGAAATGCGGGTTTCAGCGCAGTATATATATAAAAATAGCAGTATAATATAAAAATATTGAGAAAATAATCAGATTTTCCATGAAAAATGTAGGTAAAAGAGCAGAAAAAGTTATATGAAAAGAAGAAACTAGTAAAAATCACAGGAAAAAGTTGGTTAAAGATCAAAAACTTTCATGGTATCTTAGGAAATGCGGGTTTCAGCGCAGTATATATATATAATATAAAAATATTGAGTAAATAATCAGATTTTCCATGAAAAATGTATTTAAAGGAGCAGAAAAAGTTATATGAAAAGAAGAAACTAGTAAAAATCACAGGAAAAAGTTGGTTAAAGATCAAAAACTTTCATAGTAGTTTAGGAAATGCGGGTTTCAGCGCAGTAAAATAGCAGTATAATATAAAAATATTGAGAAAATAATCAGATTTTCCATGAAAAATGTAGGTAAAAGAGCAGAAAAAGTTATATGAAAAGAAGAAACTAGTAAAAACCACAGGAAAAAGTTAGTTAAAGATCAAAAACTTTCATAGTAGTTTAGGAAATGCGGGTTTCAGCGCAGTATATATATAAAAATAGCAGTATAATATAAAAATATTGAGAAAATAATCAGATTTTCCATGAAAAATGTAGGTAAAAGAGCAGAAAAAGTTATATGAAAAGAAGAAACTAGTAAAAATCACAGGAAAAAGTTGGTTAAAGATCAAAAACTTTCATAGTAGTTAAGGAAATGCGGGTTTCAGCGCAGTATATATATATAAAAAATAGCAGCTATAATATAAAAATATTGAGAAAATAATCAGATTTTCCATGAAAAATGTAGGTAAAAGAGCAGAAAAAGTTATATGAAAAGAAGAAACTAGTAAAAATCACAGGAAAAAGTTGGTTAAAGGTCAAAAACTTTCATGGTATCTTGGAAATGCGGGTTTCAGCGCAGTATATATATAATATAAAAAATATTGAGTAAATAATCAGATTTTCCATGAAAAATGTATTTAAAGGAGCAGAAAAAGTTATATGAAAAGAAGAAACTAGTAAAAATCACAGGAAAAAGTTGGTTAAAGATCAAAAACTTTCATAGAAGTTTAGGAAATGCGGGTTTCAGCGCAGTAAAATAGCAGTATAATATAAAAATATTGAGAAAAATAATCAGATTTTCCATGAAAAATGTAGGTAAAAGAGCAGAAAAAGTTATATGAAAAGAAGAAACTAGTAAAAAACCACAGGAAAAAGTTAGTTAAATATCAATAAACTTCATAGTATTTTAGGAAAAGCGGGTTTCAGCGCAGTATATATATATATAATATAAAAATATTGAGAAAATAATCAGATTTTCCATGAAAAATGTAGGTAAAAGAGCAGAAAAAGTTATATGAAAAGAAGAAACTAGTAAAAAATCACAGGAAAAAGTTGGTTAAAGGTTCAAAAACTTTCATGGTATCTTAGGAAATGGCGGGTTTCAGCGCAGTATATATATATAATATAAAAATATTGAGTAAATAATCAGATTTTCCATGAAAAATGTATTTAAAGGAGCAGAAAAAGTTATATGAAAAGAAGAAACTAGTAAAAATCACAGGAAAAAGTTGGTTAAAGATCAAAACTTTCATAGTAGTTTAGGAAATGCGGGTTTCAGCGCAGTATATATATATAATATAAAAAATATTGAGAAAATAATCAGATTTTCCATGAAAAATGTAGGTAAAAGAGCAGAAAAAGTTATATGAAAAGAAGAAACTAGTAAAAATGGCAGGAAAAAGTTGGTTAAAGATCAAAAACTTTCATAGTAGTTTAGGAAATGCGGGTTTCAGCGCAGTATATATATAAAAATAGCAGTATAATATAAAAATATTGAGAAAATAATCAGATTTTCCATGAAAAATGTAGGTAAAAGAGCAGAAAAAGTTATATGAAAAGAAGAAACTAGTAAAAAATCACAGGAAAAAGTTGTTAAAGAACAAAAACTTTCATGGTATCTTAGGAAATGCGGGTTTCAGCGCAGTATATATATATAATATAAAAATATTGAGAAAATAATCAGATTTTCCATTAAAAATGTAGGTAAAAGAGCAGAAAAAGTTATATGAATAGAAGAAACTAGTAAGAATCACAGGAAAAAGTTGGTTAAAGATCAAAAAACTTTCATAGTAGTTTAGGAAATGCGGGTTTCAGCGCAGTATATATATAAAAATAGCGGTATAATATAAAAATATTGAGAAAATAATCAGATTTTCAATGTAGGTAAAAGAATGTAGGTAAAAGAGCAGAAAAAGTTATATGAAAAGAAGAAACTAGTAAAAATCACAGGAAAAAAGTTAGTTAAAGATCAAAAACTTTCGTAGTAG
>CAKAIZ010000032.1:0-52529 GCA_916610145.1 Eristalis arbustorum | reverse complement strand
AATCAATTTGACATAGCCGGCATCGTCGAATTTGTTCGTTTTTCACCCTCATCTTTCAAATGCCACAGCGGCCCTATTTGGCCTACCAACGACTCGCGCATACCTGTTTCCATGTTTTCTTACGTGTACTATTCGATACTGATTCATTTCAAAGCATTTCGCCACATCGAAAATTTCAAACAATTTGACATAGCCGGCATCGTCGAATTTGTTCGTTTTTCACCCTCATCTTTCAAATGCCACAGCGGCCCTATTTGGCCTACCAACGACTCGCGCATACCTGTTTCCATGTTTTCTTACATGTACTATTCGATACTGATTCATTTCAAAGCATTTCGCCACATCGAAAATTTCAATCAATTTGACATAGCCGGCATCGTCGAATTTGTTCGTTTTTCACCCTCATCTTTCAAATGCCACAGCGGCCCTATTTGGCCTACCAACGACTCGCGCATACCTGTTTCCATGTTTTCTTACGTGTACTATTCGATACTGATTCATTTCAAAGCATTTCGCCACATCGAAAATTTCAATCAATTTGACATAGCCGGCACCGTCGAATTTGTTCGTTTTTCACCCTCATCTTTCAAATGCCACAGCGGCCCTATTTGGCCTACCAACGACTCGCGCATACCTGTTTCCATGTTTTCTTACGTGTACTATTCGATACTGATTCATTTCAAAGCACTTCGCCACATCGAAAATTTCAATTAATTTGACATAGCCGGCATCGTCGAATTTGTTCGTTTTTCACCCTCATCTTTCAAATGCCACAGCGGCCCTATTTGGCCTACCAACGACTCGCGCATACCTGTTTCCATGTTTTCTTACGTGTACTATTCGATACTGATTCATTTCAAAGCACTTCGCCACATCGAAAATTTCAATTAATTTGACATAGCCGGCATCGTCGAATTTGTTCGTTTTTACCCTCATCTTTCAAATACCACAGCGGCCCTATTTGGCCTACCAACGACTCGCGCATACCTGTTTCCATGTTTTCTTACGTGTACTATTCGGTACTGATTCATTTCAAAGCATTTCGCCACATCGAAAATTTCAATCAATTTGACATAGCCGGCATCGTCGAATTTGTTCGTTTTTCACCCTCATCTTTCAAATGCCACAGCGGCCCTATTTGGCATACCAACGACTCGGGCATACCTGTTTCCATGTTTTCTTACGTGTACTATTCGATACTGATTCATTTCAAAGCATTTCGCCACATCGAAAATTTCAATCAATTTGACATAGCCGGCATCGTCGAATTTGTTCGTTTTTCACCCTCATCTTTCAAATACCACAGCGGCCCTATTTGGCCTATCAACGACTCGCGCATACCTGTTTCCATGTTTTCTTACGTGTACTATTCGATACTGATTCATTTCAAAGCATTTCGCCACATCGAAAATTTCAATCAATTTGACATAGCCGGCACCGTCGAATTTGTTCGTTTTTCACCCTCATCTTTCAAATGCCACAGCGGCCCTATTTGGCCTACCAACGACTCGCGCATACCTGTTTCCATGTTTTCTTACGTGTACTATTCGATACTGATTCATTTCAAAGCATTTCGCCACATCGAAAATTTCAATCAATTTGACATAGCCGGCATCGTCGAATTTGTTCGTTTTTCACCCTCATCTTTCAAATGCCACAGCCGCCCTATTTGGCCTACCAACGACTCGCGCATACCTGTTTCCATGTTTTCTTACGTGTACTATTCGATACTGATTCATTTCAAAGCATTTCGCCACATCGAAAATTTCAATCAATTTGACATAGCCGGCATCGTCGAATTTGTTCGTTTTTCACCCTCATCTTTCAAATGCCACAGCGGCCCTATTTGGCCTACCTACGACTCGCGCATACCTGTTTCCATGTTTTCTTACGTGTACTATTCGATACTGATTCATTTCAAAGCACTTCGCCACATCGAAAATTTCAATCAATTTGACATAGCCGGCATCGTCGAATTTGTTCGTTTTTCACCCTCATCTTTCAAATGCCACAGCGGCCCTATTTGGCCTACCAACGACTCGCGCATACCTGTTTCCATGTTTTCTTACGTGTACTATTCGATACTGATTCATTTCAAAGCACTTCGCCACATCGAAAATTTCAATTAATTTGACATAGCCGGCATCGTCGAATTTGTTCGTTTT
Organism: Eristalis arbustorum; assembly: GCA_916610145.1. NCBI lineage: Eukaryota > Metazoa > Arthropoda > Insecta > Diptera > Syrphidae > Eristalis > Eristalis arbustorum. The sequence goes on along the minus strand of CAKAIZ010000032.1, from coordinate 50,364 downwards.
TCACCCTCATCTTTCAAATACCACAGCGGCCCTATTTGGCCTACCAACGACTCGCGCATACCTGTTTCCATGTTTTCTTACGTGTACTATTCGATACTGATTCATTTCAAAGCACTTCGCCACATCGAAAATTTCAATCAATTTGACATAGCCGGCATCGTCGAATTTGTTCGTTTTTCACCCTCATCTTTCAAATGCCACAGCGGCCCTATTTGGCCTACCAACGACTCGCGCATACCTGTTTCCATGTTTTCTTACTTGTACTATTCGATACTGATTCATTTCAAAGCACTTCGCCACATCGAAAATTTCAATCAATTTGACATAGCCGAATTTGTTCGTTTTTCACCCTCATCTTTCAAATGCCACAGCGGCCCTATTTGGCCTACCAACTACTCGCGCATACCTGTTTCCATGTTTTCTTACGTGTACTATTCGATACTGATTCATTTCAAAGCACTTCGCCACATCGAAAATTTCAATCAATTTGACATAGCCGGCATCGTCGAATTTGTTCGTTTTTCACCCTCATCTTTCAAATGCCACAGCGGCCCTATTTGGCCTACCAACGACTCGCTCATACCTGTTTCCATGTTTTCTTACGTGTACTATTCGATACTGATTCATTTCAAAGCATTTCGCCACATCGAAAATTTCAATCAATTTGACATAGCGGCCCTATTTGGCCTACCAACGACTCGCGCATACCTGTTTCCACGTTTTCTTACGTGTGCTATTCGATACTGATTCATTTCAAAGCATTTCGCCACATCGAAAATTTTAATCAATTTGACATAGCCGGCATCGTCGAATTTGTTCGTTTTTCACCCTCATCTTTCAAATGTCACAGCGGCCCTATTTGGCCTACCAACGACTCGCGCATACCTGTTTCCATGTTTTCTTACGTGTACTATTCGATAGTGATTCATTTCAAAGCATTTCGCCACATCGAAAATTTCAAACAATTTGACATAGCCGGCATCGTCGAATTTGTTCGTTTTTCACCCTCATCTTTCAAATGTCACAGCGGCCCTATTTGGCCTACCAACGACTCGCGCATACCTGTTTCCATGTTTTCTTACGTGTACTATTCGATAGTGATTCATTTCAAAGCATTTCGCCACATCGAAAATTTCAAACAATTTGACATAGCCGGCATCGTCGAATTTGTTCGTTTTTCACCCTCATCTTTCAAATGCCACAGCGGCCCTATTTGGCCTACCAACGACTCGCGCATACCTGTTTCCATGTTTTCTTACATGTACTATTCGATACTGATTCATTTCAAAGCATTTCGCCACATCGAAAATTTCAATCAATTTGACATAGCCGGCATCGTCGAATTTGTTCGTTTTTCACCCTCATCTTTCAAATGCCACAGCGGCCCTATTTGGCCTACCAACGACTCGCGCATACCTGTTCCATGTTTTCTTACGTGTACTATTCGATACTGATTCATTTCAAGCATTTCGCCACATCGAAAATTTCAATCAATTTGACATAGCCGGCACCGTCGAATTTGTTCGTTTTTCACCCTCATCTTTCAAATGCCACAGCGGCCCTATTTGGCCTACCAACGACTCGCGCATACCTGTTTCCATGTTTTCTTACGTGTACTATTCGATACTGATTCATTTCAAAGCACTTCGCCACATCGAAAATTTCAATTAATTTGACATAGCCGGCATCGTCGAATTTGTTCGTTTTTCACCCTCATCTTTCAAATGCCACAGCGGCCCTATTTGGCCTACCAACGACTCGCGCATACCTGTTTCCATGTTTTCTTACGTGTACTATTCGATACTGATTCATTTCAAAGCACTTCGCCACATCGAAAATTTCAATTAATTTGACATAGCCGGCATCGTCGAATTTGTTCGTTTTTTACCCTCATCTTTCAAATACCACAGCGGCCCTATTTGGCCTACCAACGACTCGCGCATACCTGTTTCCATGTTTTCTTACGTGTACTATTCGGTACTGATTCATTTCAAAGCATTTCGCCACATCGAAAATTTCAATCAATTTGACATAGCCGGCATCGTCGAATTTGTTCGTTTTTCACCCTCATCTTTCAAATGCCACAGCGGCCCTATTTGGCATACCAACGACTCGGGCATACCTGTTTCCATGTTTTCTTACGTGTACTATTCGATACTGATTCATTTCAAAGCATTTCGCCACATCGAAAATTTCAATCAATTTGACATAGCCGGCATCGTCGAATTTGTTCGTTTTTCACCCTCATCTTTCAAATACCACAGCGGCCCTATTTGGCCTATCAACGACTCGCGCATACCTGTTTCCATGTTTTCTTACGTGTACTATTCGATACTGATTCATTTCAAAGCATTTCGCCACATCGAAAATTTCAATCAATTTGACATAGCCGGCACCGTCGAATTTGTTCGTTTTTCACCCTCATCTTTCAAATGCCACAGCGGCCCTATTTGGCCTACCAACGACTCGCGCATACCTGTTTCCATGTTTTCTTACGTGTACTATTCGATACTGATTCATTTCAAAGCATTTCGCCACATCGAAAATTTCAATCAATTTGACATAGCCGGCATCGTCGAATTTGTTCGTTTTTCACCCTCATCTTTCAAATGCCACAGCCGCCCTATTTGGCCTACCAACGACTCGCGCATACCTGTTTCCATGTTTTCTTACGTGTACTATTCGATACTGATTCATTTCAAAGCATTTCGCCACATCGAAAATTTCAATCAATTTGACATAGCCGGCATCGTCGAATTTGTTCGTTTTTCACCCTCATCTTTCAAATGCCACAGCGGCCCTATTTGGCCTACCTACGACTCGCGCATACCTGTTTCCATGTTTTCTTACGTGTACTATTCGATACTGATTCATTTCAAAGCATTTCGCCACATCGAAAATTTCAATCAATTTGACATAGCCGGCATCGTCGAATTTGTTCGTTTTTCACCCTCATCTTTCAAATGCCACAGCGGCCCTATTTGGCCTACCAACGACTCGCGCATACCTGTTTCCATGTTTTCTTACGTGTACTATTCGATACTGATTCATTTCAAAGCACTTCGCCACATCGAAAATTTCAATTAATTTGACATAGCCGGCATCGTCGAATTTGTTCGTTTTTCACCCTCATCTTTCAAATACCACAGCGGCCCTATTTGGCCTACCAACGACTCGCGCATACCTGTTTCCATGTTTTCTTACGTGTACTATTCGATACTGATTCATTTCAAAGCACTTCGCCACATCGAAAATTTCAATCAATTTGACATAGCCGGCATCGTCGAATTTGTTCGTTTTTCACCCTCATCTTTCAAATGCCACAGCGGCCCTATTTGGCCTACCAACGACTCGCGCATACCTGTTTCCATGTTTTCTTACTTGTACTATTCGATACTGATTCATTTCAAAGCACTTCGCCACATCGAAAATTTCAATCAATTTGACATAGCCGAATTTGTTCGTTTTTCACCCTCATCTTTCAAATGCCACAGCGGCCCTATTTGGCCTACCAACTACTCGCGCATACCTGTTTCCATGTTTTCTTACGTGTACTATTCGATACTGATTCATTTCAAAGCACTTCGCCACATCGAAAATTTCAATCAATTTGACATAGCCGGCATCGTCGAATTTGTTCGTTTTTCACCCTCATCTTTCAAATGCCACAGCGGCCCTATTTGGCCTACCAACGACTCGCTCATACCTGTTTCCATGTTTTCTTACGTGTACTATTCGATACTGATTCATTTCAAAGCATTTCGCCACATCGAAAATTTCAATCAATTTGACATAGCGGCCCTATTTGGCCTACCAACGACTCGCGCATACCTGTTTCCACGTTTTCTTACGTGTGCTATTCGATACTGATTCATTTCAAAGCATTTCGCCACATCGAAAATTTTAATCAATTTGACATAGCCGGCATCGTCGAATTTGTTCGTTTTTCACCCTCATCTTTCAAATGTCACAGCGGCCCTATTTGGCCTACCAACGACTCACGCATACCTGTTTCCATGTTTTCTTACGTGTACTATTCGATAGTGATTCATTTCAAAGCATTTCGCCACATCGAAAATTTCAAACAATTTGACATAGCCGGCATCGTCGAATTTGTTCGTTTTTCACCCTCATCTTTCAAATGCCACAGCGGCCCTATTTGGCCTACCAACGCCTCGCGCATACCTGTTTCCATGTTTTCTTACGTGTACTATTCGATACTGATTCATTTCAAAGCATTTCGCCACATCGAAAATTTCAATCAACTTGACATAGCCGGCATCGTCGAATTTGTTCGTTTTTTTTATTTGGCCTACCAGCGACTCGCGCATACCTGTTTCCATGTTTTCTTACGTGTACTATTCGATACTGATTCATTTCACAGCATTTCGCCACATCGAAAATTTCAATCAATTTGACATAGCCGGCATCGTCGAATTTGTTCGTTTTTCACCCTCATCTTTCAAATGCCACAGCGGCTTTATTTGGCCTACCAACGACTCGCGCCTACCTGTTTCCATGTTTTCTTACGTGTACTATTCGATACTGATTCATTTCAAAGCATTTCGCCACATCGAACATTTCAATCAATTTGACATAGCCGGCATCGTCGAATTTGTTCGTTTTTCACCCTCATCTTTCAAATGCCACAGCGGCCCTATTTGGCCTACCAACGACTCGCGCATACCTGTTTCCATGTTTTCTTACGTGTACTATTCGATACTGATTCATTTCAAAGCACTTCGCCACATCGAAAATTTCAATCAATTTGACATAGCCGGCATCGCCGAATTTGTTCGTTTTTCACCCTCATCTTTCAAATGCCACAGCGGCCCTATTTGGCCTACCAACGACTCGCGCATACCTGTTTCCATGTTTTCTTACGTGTACTATTCGATACTGATTCATTTCAAAGCATTTCGCCACATCAAAAATTTCAATCAATTTGACATAGCGGCCCTATTTGGCCTACCAACGACTCGCGCATACCTGTTTCCACGTTTTCTTACGTGTGCTATTCGATACTGATTCATTTCAAAGCATTTCGCCACATCGAAAATTTTAATCAATTTGACATAGCCGGCATCGTCGAATTTGTTCGTTTTTCACCCTCATCTTTCAAATGTCACAGCGGCCCTATTTGGCCTACCAACGACTCGCGCATACCTGTTTCCATGTTTTCTTACGTGTACTATTCGATAGTGATTCATTTCAAAGCATTTCGCCACATCGAAAATTTCAAACAATTTGACATAGCCGGCATCGTCGAATTTGTTCGTTTTTCACCCTCATCTTTCAAATGCCACAGCGGCCCTATTTGGCCTACCAACGACTCGCGCATACCTGTTTCCATGTTTTCTTACATGTACTATTCGATACTGATTCATTTCAAAGCATTTCGCCACATCGAAAATTTCAATCAATTTGACATAGCCGGCATCGTCGAATTTGTTCGTTTTTCACCCTCATCTTTCAAATGCCACAGCGGCCCTATTTGGCCTACCAACGCCTCGCGCATACCTGTTTCCATGTTTTCTTACGTGTACTATTCGATACTGATTCATTTCAAAGCATTTCGCCACATCGAAAATTTCAATCAACTTGACATAGCCGGCATCGTCGAATTTGTTCGTTTTTTTTATTTGGCCTACCAACGACTCGCGCATACCTGTATCCATGTTTTCTTACGTGAACTATTCGATACTGATTCATTTCAAAGCATTTCGCCACATCGAAAATTTCAATCAATTTGACATAGCCGGCATAGTCGAATTTATTCGTTTTTCACCCTTATCTTTCAAATACCACAGCGGCCCTATTTGGCCTACCAACGACTCGCGCATACCTGTTTCCATGTTTTCTTACGTGTACTATTCGATACTGATTCATTTCAAAGCATTTCGCCACATCGAAAATTTCAATCAATTTGACATAGCCGGCATCGTCGAATTTGTTCGTTTTTCACCCTCATCTTTCAAATGCCACAGCGGCCCTATTTGGCCTACCAACGACTCGCGCATACCTGTTTCCATGTTTTCTTACGTGTACTATTCGATACTGATTCATTTCAAAGCATTTCGCCACATCGAAAATTTCAATCAATTTGACATAGCCGGCATCGTCGAATTTGTTCGTTTTTCACCCTCATCTTTCAAATGCCACAGCGGCCCTATTTGGCCTACCAACGACTCGCGCATACCTGTTTCCATGTTTTCTTACGTGTACTATTCGATACTGATTCATTTCAAAGCATTTCGCCACATCGAAAATTTCAATCAATTTGACATAGCCGGCATCGTCGAATTTGTTCGTTTTTCACCCTCATCTTTCAAATGCCACAGCGGCCCTATTTGGTCTACCAACGACTCGCGCATACCTGTTTGTATGTTTTCTTACGTGTACTATTTCATACTGATTCATTTCAAAGCACTTCGCCACATCGAAAATTTCAATCAATTTGACATAGCCGGCATAGTCGAATTTGTTCGTTTTTCACCCTTATCTTTCAAATACCACAGCGGCCCTATTTGGCCTACCAACGACTCGCGCATACCTGTTTCCATGTTTTCTTACGTGTACTATTCGATACTGATTCATTTCAAAGCATTTCGCCACATCGAAAATTTCAATCAATTTGACATAGCCGGCATCGTCGAATTTGTTCGTTTTTCACCCTCATCTTTCAAATGCCACAGCGGCCCTATTTGGCCTACCAACGACTCGCGCATACCTGTTTGTATGTTTTCTTACGTGTACTATTTCATACTGATTCATTTCAAAGCACTTCGCCACATCGAAAATTTCAATCAATTTGACATAGCCGGCATAGTCGAATTTGTTCGTTTTTCACCCTTATCTTTCAAATACCACAGCGGCCCTATTTGGCCTACCAACGACTCGCGCATACCTGTTTCCATGTTTTCTTACGTGTACTATTCGATACTGATTCATTTCAAAGCATTTCGCCACATCGAAAATTTCAATCAATTTGACATAGCCGGCATCGTCGAATTTGTTCGTTTTTCACCCTCATCTTTCAAATGTCACAGCGGCCCTATTTGGCCTACCAACGACTCGCGCATACCTGTTTCCATGTTTTCTTACGTGTACTATTCTATACTGATTCATTTCAAAGCATTTCGCCACATCGAAAATTTCAATCAATTTGACATAGCCGGCATCGTCGAATTTGTTCGTTTTTCACCCTCATCTTTCAAATGTCACAGCGGCCCTATTTGGCCTACCAACGACTCGCGCATACCTGTTTCCATGTTTTCTTACGTGTACTATTCGATACTGATTCATTTCAAAGCATTTGGCCACATCGAAAATTTCAATCAATTTGACATAGCCAGCATCGTCGAATTTGTTCGTTTTTCACCCTCATCTTTCAAATGCCACAGCGGCCCTATTTGGCCTACCAACGACTCGCGCATACCTGTTTCCATGTTTTCTTACGTGTACTATTCGATACTGATTCATTTCAAAGCATTTCGCCACATCGAAAATTTCAATCAATTTGACATAGCCGGCATCGTCGAATTTGTTCGTTTTTCACCCTCATCTTTCAAATGTCACAGCGGCCCTATTTGGCCTACCAACGACTCGCGCATACCTGTTTCCATGTTTTCTTACGTGTACTATTCGATACTGATTCATTTCAAAGCATTTCGCCACATCGAAAATTTCAATCAATTTGACATAGCCGGCATCGTCGAATTTGTTCGTTTTTCACCCTCATCTTTCAAATGCCACAGCGGCCCTATTTGGCCTACCATCGACTCGCGCATACCTGTTTCCATGTTTTCTTACGTGTACTATTCGATACTGATTCATTTCAAAGCATTTCGCCACATCGAAAATTTCAATCAATTTGACATAGCCGGCACCGTCGAATTTGTTCGTTTTTCACCCTCATCTTTCAAATGCCACAGCGGCCCTATTTGGCCTACCAACGACTCGCGCATACCTGTTTCCATGTTTTCTTACGTGTACTATTCGATACTGATTCATTTCAAAGCATTTCGCCACATCGAAAATTTCAATCAATTTGACATAGCCGGCATCGTCGAATTTGTTCGTTTTTCACCCTCATTTTTCAAATGCCACAGCGGCCCTATTTGGCCTACCAACGACTCGCGCATACCTGTTTCCATGTTTTCTTACGTGTACTATTCGATACTGATTCATTTCAAAGCATTTCGCCACATCGAAAATTTCAATCAATTTGACATAGCCGGCATCGTCGAATTTGTTCGTTTTTCACCCTCATCTTTCAAATGCCACAGCGGCCCTATTTGGCCTACCAACGACTCGCGCATACCTGTTTCCATGTTTTCTTACGTGTACTATTCGATACTGATTCATTTCAAAGCATTTCGACACATCGAAAATTTCAATCAATTTGACATAGCCGGCATCGTCGAATTTGTTCGTTTTTCACCCTCATCTTTCAAATGCCACAGCGGCCCTATTTGGCCTACCAACGACTCGCGCATACCTGTTTCCATGTTTTCTTACGTGTACTATTCGATACTGATTCATTTCAAAGCATTTCGCCACATCGAAAATTTCAATCAATTTGACATAGCCGGCACCATCGAATTTGTTCGTTTTTCACCCTCATCTTTCAAATGCCACAGCGGCCCTATTTGGCCTACCAACGACTCGCGCATACCTGTTTCCATGTTTTCTTACGTGTACTATTCGATACTGATTCATTTCAAAGCATTTCGCCACATCGAAAATTTCAATCAATTTGACATAGCCGGCATCATCGAATTTGTTCGTTTTTCACCCTCATTTTTCAAATGCCACAGCGGCCCTATTTGGCCTACCAACGACTCGCGCATACCTGTTTCCATGTTTTCTTACGTGTACTATTCGATACTGATTCATTTCAAAGCATTTCGCCACATCGAAAATTTCAATCAATTTGACATAGCCGGCATCGTCGAATTTGTTCGTTTTTCACCCTCATTTTTCAAATGCCACAGCGGCTCTATTTGGCCTACCAACGACTCGCGCATACCTGTTTCCATGTTTTCTTACGTGTAGTATTCGATACTGATTCATTTCAAAGCATTTCGCCACATCGAAAATTTCAATCAATTTGACATAGCCGGCATCGTCGAATTTGTTCGTTTTTCACCCTCATCTTTCAAATGCCACAGCGGCCCTATTTGGCCTACCAACGACTCGCGCATACCTGTTTCCATGTTTTCTTACGTGTACTATTCGATACTGCTTCATTTCAAAGCATTTCGCCACATCGAAAATTTCAATTAATTTGACATAGCCGGCATCGTCGAATTTAATCGTTTTTCACCCTCATCTTTCAAATGCCACAGCGGCCCTATTTGGGCTACCAACGACTCGCGCATACCTGTTTCCACGTTTTCTTACGTTTACTATTCGATACTGATTCATTTCAAAGCATTTCGCCACATCGAAAATTTCAATCAATTTGACATAGCCGGCATCGTCGAATTTGTTCGTTTTTCACCCTCATCTTTCAAATGCCACAGCGGCCCTATTTGGCCTACCAACGACTCGCGCATACCTGTTTCCATGTTTTCTTACGTGTACTATTCGATACTGATTCATTTCAAAGCATTTCGCCACATCGAAAATTTCAATCAATTTGACATAGCCAGCATCGTCGAATTTGTTCGTTTTTCACCCTCATCTTTCAAATGCCACAGCGGCCCTATTTGGCCTACCAACGACTCGCGCATACCTGTTTCCATGTTTTCTTACGTGTACTATTCGATACTGATTCATTTCAAAGCATTTCGCCACATCGAAGATTTCAATTAATTTGATAGCCGGCATCGTCGAATGTAATCGTTTTTCACCCTCATCTTTCAAATGCCACAGCGGCCCTATTTGGCCTACCAACGACTCGCGCATACCTGTTTCCACGTTTTCTTACGTTTACTATTCGATACTGATTCATTTCAAAGCATTTCGCCACATCGAAAATTTCAATCAATTTGACATAGCCGGCATCGTCGAATTTGTTCGTTTTTCACCCTCATCTTTCAAATGCCACAGCGGCCCTATTTGGCCTACCAACGACTCGCGCATACCTGTTTCCATGTTTTCTTACGTGTACTATTCGATACTGATTCATTTCAAAGCATTTCGCCACATCGAAAATTTCAATCAATTTGACATAGCCGGCATCGTCGAATTTGTTCGTTTTTCACCCTCATCTTTCAAATGCCACAGCGGCCCTATTTGGCCTACCAACGACTCGCGCATACCTGTTTCCATGTTTTCTTACGTGTACTATTCGATACTGATTCATTTCAAAGCATTTCGCCACATCGAAAATTTCAATCAATTTGACATAGCCGGCATCGTCGAATTTGTTCGTTTTTCACCCTCATCTTTCAAATGCCACAGCGGCCCTATTTGGCCTACCAACGACTCGCTCATACCTGTTTCCATGTTTTCTTACGTGTACTATTCGATACTGATTCATTTCAAAGCATTTCGCCACATCGAAAATTTCAATCAATTTGACATAGCCGGCATCGTCGAATTTGTTCGTTTTTCACCCTCATCTTTCAAATGCCACAGCGGCCCTATTTGGCCTACCAACGACTCGCGCATACCTGTTTCCATGTTTTCTTACGTGTACCATTCGATACTGATTCATTTCAAAGCATTTCGCCACATCGAAAATTTTGAATCAATTTGACATAGCCGGCATCGTCGAATTTGTTCGTTTTTCACCCTCATCTTTCAAATGCCACAGCGGCCCTATTTGGCCTACCAACGACTCGCGCATACCTGTTTCCATGTTTTCTTACGTGTACTATTCGATACTGATTCATTTCAAAGCATTTCGCCACATCGAAAATTTCAATCAATTTGACATAGCCGGCACCGTCGAATTTGTTCGTTTTTCACCCTCATCTTTCAAATGCCACAGCGGCCCTATTTGGCCTACCAACGACTCGCGCATACCTGTTTCCATGTTTTCTTACGTTTACTATTCGATACTGATTCATTTCAAAGCATTTCGCCACATCGAAAATTTCAATCAATTTGACATAGCCGGCATCGTCGAATTTGTTCGTTTTCACCCTCATCTTTCAAATGCCACAGCGGCCCTATTTGGCCTACCAACGACTCGCGCATACCTGTTTCCATGTTTTCTTACGTGTACTATTCGATACTGATTCATTTCAAAGCATTTCGCCACATCGAAAATTTCAATCAATTTGACATAGCCGGCATCGTCGAATTTGTTCGTTTTTCACCCTCATCTTTCAAATGCCACAGCGGCCCTATTTGGCCTACCAACGACTCGCGCATACCTGTTTCCATGTTTCCTTACGTGTACTATTCGATACTGATTCATTTCAAAGCATTTCGCCACATCGAAAATTTCAATCAATTTGACATAGCCGGCATCGTCGAATTTGTTCGATTTTCACCCTCATCTTTCAAATGCCACAGCGGCCCTATTTGGCCTACCAACGACTCCCGCATACCTGTTTCCATGTTTTCTTACGTGTACTATTCGATCCTGATTCATTTCAAAGCATTTCGCCACATCGAAAATTTCAATCAATTTGACATAGCCGGTATCGTCGAATTTGTTCGTTTTTCACCCTCATCTTTCAAATGCCACAGCGGCCCTATTTGGCCTACCAACGACTCGCGCATACCTGTTTCCATGTTTTCTTACGTGTACTATTCGATACTGATTCACTTCAAAGCATTTCGCCACATCGAAAATTTCAATCAATTTGACATAGCCGGCATCGTCGAATTTGTTCGTTTTTCACCCTCATCTTTCAAATGCCACAGCGGCCCTAATTGGCCTACCAACGACTCGCGCATACCTGTTTCCATGTTTTCTTACGTGTACTATTCGATACTGATTCATTTCAAAGCATTTCGCCACATCGAAAATTTCAATCAATTTGACATAGCCGGCATCATCGAATTTGTTCCTTTTTCACCCTCATCTTTCAAATGCCACAGCGGCCCTATTTGGCCTACCAACGACTCGCGCATACCTGTTTCCATGTTTTCTTACGTGTACTATTCGATACTGATTCATTTCAAAGCATTTCGCCACATCGAAAATTTCAATCAATTTGACATAGCCGGCATCGTCGAATTTGTTCGTTTTTCACCCTCATCTTTCAAATGCCACAGCGGCCCTATTTGGCCTACCAACGACTCGCGCATACCTGTTTCCATGTTTTCTTACGTGTACTATTCGATACTGATTCATTTCAAAGCATTTCGCCACATCGAAAATTTCAATCAATTTGACATAGCCGGCATCGTCGAATTTGTTCGTTTTTCACCCTCATCTTTTAAATGCCACAGCGGCCCTATTTGGCCTACCAACGACTCGCGCATACCTGTTTCCATGTTTTCTTTCGTGTACTATTCGATACTGATTCATTTTAAAGCATTTCGCCACATCGAAAATTTCAATCAATTTGACATAGCCGGCATCGTCGAATTTGTTCCTTTTTACACCCTCATCTTTCAAATGCCACAGCGGCCCTATATGGCCTTCCAACGACTCGCGCATACCTGTTTCCATGTTTTCTTACGTGTACTATTCGATACTGATTCATTTCAAAGCATTTCGCCACATCGAAAATTTCAATCAATTTGACATTGCCGGCATCGTCGAATTTGTTCGTTTTTCACCCTCATCTTTCAAATGCCACAGCGGCCCTATTTGGCCTACCAACGACTCGCGCATACCTGTTTCCATGTTTTCTTACGTGTACTATTCGATACTGATTCATTTTAAAGCATTTCGCCACATCGAAAATTTCAATCAATTTGACATAGCCGGCATCGTCGAATTTGTTCGTTTTTCACCCTCATCTTTCAAATGCCACAGCGGCCCTATTTGGCCTACCAACGACTCGCGCATACCTGTTTCCATGTTTTCTTACGTGTACTATTCGATACTGATTCATTTCAAAGCATTTCGCCACATCGAAAATTTCAATCAATTTGACATCGTCGAATTTGTTCGTTCTTCACCCTCATCTTTCAAATGCCACAGCGGCCCTATTTGGCCTACCAACGACTCGCGCATACCTGTTTCCATGTTTTCTTACGTGTACTATTCGATACTGATTCATTTCAAAGCATTTCGCCACATCGAAAATTTCAATCAATTTGACATAGCCGGCATCGTCGAATTTGTTCGTTTTTCACCCTCATTCTTCAAATGCAACAGCGGCCCTATTTGGCCTACCAACGACTCGCGCATACATGTTTCCATGTTTTCTTACGTGTACTATTCGATACTGATTCATTTCAAAGCATTTCGCCACATCGAAAATTTCAATCAATTTGACATAGCCGGCATCGTCGAATTTGTTCGTTTTTCACCCTCATCTTTCAAATGCCACAGCGGCCCTATTTGGCCTACCAACGACTCGCGCATACCTGTTTCCATGTTTTCTTACGTGTACTATTCGATACTAATTCATTTCAAAGCATTTCGCCACATCGAAAATTTCAATCAATTTGACATAGCCGGCATCGTCGAATTTGTTCGTTTTTCACCCTCATCTTTCAAATGCCACAGCGGCCCTATTTGGCCTACCAACGACTCGCGCATACCTGTTTCCATGTTTTCCTACGTGTACTATTCGATACTGATTCATTTCAAAGCATTTCGCCGCATCGAAAATTTCAATCAATTTGACATAGCCGGCATCGTCGAATTTGTTCGTTTTTCACCCTCATCTTTCAAATGCCACAGCGGCCCTAATTGGCCTACCAACGACTCGCGCATACCTGTTTCCATGTTTTCTTACGTGTACTATTCGATACTGATTCATTTCAAAGCATTTCGCCACATCGAAAATTTCAATCAATTTGACATAGCCGGCATCATCGAATTTGTTCATTTTTCACCCTCATCTTTCAAATGCCACAGCGGCCCTATTTGGCCTACCAACGACTCGCGCATACCTGTTTCCATGTTTTCTTACGTGTACTATTCGATACTGATTCATTTCAAAGCATTTCGCCACATCGAAAATTTCAATCAATTTGACATAGCCGGCATCGTCGAATTTGTTCGTTTTTCACCCTCATCTTTCAAATGCCACAGCGGCCCTATTTGGCCTACCAACGACTCGCGCATACCTGTTTCCATGTTTTCTTACGTGTACTATTCGATACTGATTCATTTCAAAGCATTTCGCCACATCGAAAATTTCAATCAATTTGACATAGCCGGCATCGTCGAATTTGTTCGTTTTTCACCCTCATCTTTTAAATGCCACAGCGGCCCTATTTGGCCTACCAACGACTCGCGCATACCTGTTTCCATGTTTTCTTTCGTGTACTATTCGATACTGATTCATTTTAAAGCATTTCGCCACATCGAAAATTTCAATCAATTTGACATAGCCGGCATCGTCGAATTTGTTCCTTTTTACACCCTCATCTTTCAAATGCCACAGCGGCCCTATATGGCCTTCCAACGACTCGCGCATACCTGTTTCCATGTTTTCTTACGTGTACTATTCGATACTGATTCATTTCAAAGCATTTCGCCACATCGAAAATTTCAATCAATTTGACATTGCCGGCATCGTCGAATTTGTTCGTTTTTCACCCTCATCTTTCAAATGCCACAGCGGCCCTATTTGGCCTACCAACGACTCGCGCATACCTGTTTCCATGTTTTCTTACGTGTACTATTCGATACTGATTCATTTTAAAGCATTTCGCCACATCGAAAATTTCAATCAATTTGACATAGCCGGCATCGTCGAATTTGTTCGTTTTTCACCCTCATCTTTCAAATGCCACAGCGGCCCTATTTGGCCTACCAACGACTCGCGCATACCTGTTTCCATGTTTTCTTACGTGTACTATTCGATACTGATTCATTTCAAAGCATTTCGCCACATCGAAAATTTCAATCAATTTGACATCGTCGAATTTGTTCGTTCTTCACCCTCATCTTTCAAATGCCACAGCGGCCCTATTTGGCCTACCAACGACTCGCGCATACCTGTTTCCATGTTTTCTTACGTGTACTATTCGATACTGATTCATTTCAAAGCATTTCGCCACATCGAAAATTTCAATCAATTTGACATAGCCGGCATCGTCGAATTTGTTCGTTTTTCACCCTCATTCTTCAAATGCAACAGCGGCCCTATTTGGCCTACCAACGACTCGCGCATACATGTTTCCATGTTTTCTTACGTGTACTATTCGATACTGATTCATTTCAAAGCATTTCGCCACATCGAAAATTTCAATCAATTTGACATAGCCGGCATCGTCGAATTTGTTCGTTTTTCACCCTCATCTTTCAAATGCCACAGCGGCCCTATTTGGCCTACCAACGACTCGCGCATACCTGTTTCCATGTTTTCTTACGTGTACTATTCGATACTAATTCATTTCAAAGCATTTCGCCACATCGAAAGTTTCAATCAATTTGACATAGCCGGCATCGTCGAATTTGTTCGTTTTTCACCCTCATCTTTCAAATGCCACAGCGGCCCTATTTGGCCTACCAACGACTCGCGCATACCTGTTTCCATGTTTTCTTACGTGTACTATTCGATACTGATTCATTTCAAAGCATTTCGCCACATCGAAAATTTCAATCAATTTGACATAGCCGGCATCGTCGAATTTGTTCGTTTTTCACCCTCATCTTTCAAATGCCACAGCGGCCCTATTTGGCCTACCAACGACTCGCGCATACCTGTTTCCATGTTTTCTTACGTGTACTATTCGATACTGATTCATTTCAAAGCATTTCGCCACATCGAAAATTTCAATCAATTTGACATCGTCGAATTTGTTCGTTCTTCACCCTCATCTTTCAAATGCCACAGCGGCCCTATTTGGCCTACCAACGACTCGCGCATACCTGTTTCCATGTTTTCTTACGTGTACTATTCGATACTGATTCATTTCAAAGCATTTCGCCACATCGAAAATTTCAATCAATTTGACATAGCCGGCATCGTCGAATTTGTTCGTTTTTCACCCTCATTCTTCAAATGCAACAGCGGCCCTATTTGGCCTACCAACGACTCGCGCATACATGTTTCCATGTTTTCTTACGTGTACTATTCGATACTGATTCATTTCAAAGCATTTCGCCACATCGAAAATTTCAATCAATTTGACATAGCCGGCATCGTCGAATTTGTTCGTTTTTCACCCTCATCTTTCAAATGCCACAGCGGCCCTATTTGGCCTACCAACGACTCGCGCATACCTGTTTCCATGTTTTCTTACGTGTACTATTCGATACTAATTCATTTCAAAGCATTTCGCCACATCGAAAATTTCAATCAATTTGACATAGCCGGCATCGTCGAATTTGTTCGTTTTTCACCCTCATCTTTCAAATGCCACAGCGGCCCTATTTGGCCTACCAACGACTCGCGCATACCTGTTTCCATGTTTTCCTACGTGTACTATTCGATACTGATTCATTTCAAAGCATTTCGCCGCATCGAAAATTTCAATCAATTTGACATAGCCGGCATCGTCGAATTTGTTCGTTTTTCACCCTCATCTTTCAAATGCCACAGCGGCCCTAATTGGCCTACCAACGACTCGCGCATACCTGTTTCCATGTTTTCTTACGTGTACTATTCGATACTGATTCATTTCAAAGCATTTCGCCACATCGAAAATTTCAATCAATTTGACATAGCCGGCATCATCGAATTTGTTCATTTTTCACCCTCATCTTTCAAATGCCACAGCGGCCCTATTTGGCCTACCAACGACTCGCGCATACCTGTTTCCATGTTTTCTTACGTGTACTATTCGATACTGATTCATTTCAAAGCATTTCGCCACATCGAAAATTTCAATCAATTTGACATAGCCGGCATCGTCGAATTTGTTCGTTTTTCACCCTCATCTTTCAAATGCCACAGCGGCCCTATTTGGCCTACCAACGACTCGCGCATACCTGTTTCCATGTTTTCTTACGTGTACTATTCGATACTGATTCATTTCAAAGCATTTCGCCACATCGAAAATTTCAATCAATTTGACATAGCCGGCATCGTCGAATTTGTTCGTTTTTCACCCTCATCTTTTAAATGCCACAGCGGCCCTATTTGGCCTACCAACGACTCGCGCATACCTGTTTCCATGTTTTCTTTCGTGTACTATTCGATACTGATTCATTTTAAAGCATTTCGCCACATCGAAAATTTCAATCAATTTGACATAGCCGGCATCGTCGAATTTGTTCCTTTTTACACCCTCATCTTTCAAATGCCACAGCGGCCCTATATGGCCTTCCAACGACTCGCGCATACCTGTTTCCATGTTTTCTTACGTGTACTATTCGATACTGATTCATTTCAAAGCATTTCGCCACATCGAAAATTTCAATCAATTTGACATTGCCGGCATCGTCGAATTTGTTCGTTTTTCACCCTCATCTTTCAAATGCCACAGCGGCCCTATTTGGCCTACCAACGACTCGCGCATACCTGTTTCCATGTTTTCTTACGTGTACTATTCGATACTGATTCATTTTAAAGCATTTCGCCACATCGAAAATTTCAATCAATTTGACATAGCCGGCATCGTCGAATTTGTTCGTTTTTCACCCTCATCTTTCAAATGCCACAGCGGCCCTATTTGGCCTACCAACGACTCGCGCATACCTGTTTCCATGTTTTCTTACGTGTACTATTCGATACTGATTCATTTCAAAGCATTTCGCCACATCGAAAATTTCAATCAATTTGACATCGTCGAATTTGTTCGTTCTTCACCCTCATCTTTCAAATGCCACAGCGGCCCTATTTGGCCTACCAACGACTCGCGCATACCTGTTTCCATGTTTTCTTACGTGTACTATTCGATACTGATTCATTTCAAAGCATTTCGCCACATCGAAAATTTCAATCAATTTGACATAGCCGGCATCGTCGAATTTGTTCGTTTTTCACCCTCATTCTTCAAATGCAACAGCGGCCCTATTTGGCCTACCAACGACTCGCGCATACATGTTTCCATGTTTTCTTACGTGTACTATTCGATACTGATTCATTTCAAAGCATTTCGCCACATCGAAAATTTCAATCAATTTGACATAGCCGGCATCGTCGAATTTGTTCGTTTTTCACCCTCATCTTTCAAATGCCACAGCGGCCCTATTTGGCCTACCAACGACTCGCGCATACCTGTTTCCATGTTTTCTTACGTGTACTATTCGATACTAATTCATTTCAAAGCATTTCGCCACATCGTAAATTTCAATCAATTTGACATAGCCGGCATCGTCGAATTTGTTCGTTTTTCACCCTCATCTTTCAAATGCCACAGCGGCCCTATTTGGCCTACCAACGACTCGCGCATACCTGTTTCCATGTTTTCTTACGTGTACTATTCGATACTGATTCATTTCAAAGCATTTCGCCACATCGAAAATTTCAATCAATTTGACATAGCCGGCATCGTCGAATTTGTTCGTTTTTCACCCTCATCTTTCAAATGCCACAGCGGCCCTATTTGGCCTACCAACGACTCGCGCATACCTGTTTCCATGTTTTCTTACGTGTACTATTCGATACTGATTCATTTCAAAGCATTTCGCCACATCGAAAATTTCAATCAATTTGACATAGCCGTCATCGTCGAATTTGTTCGTTTTTCACCCTCATCTTTCAAATGCCACAGCGGCCCTATTTGGCCTACCAACGACTCGCGCATATCTGTTTCCATGTTTTCTTACGTGTACTATTCGATACTGATTCATTTCAAAGCATTTCGCCACATCGAAAATTTCAATCAATTTGACATAGCCGGCATCGTCGAATTTGTTCGTTTTTCACCCTCATCTTTCAAATGCCACAGCGGCCCTATTTGGCCTACCAACGACTCGCGCATACCTGTTTCCATGTTTTCTTACGTGTACTATTCGATACTGATTCATTTCAAAGCATTTCGCCACATCGAAAATTTCAATCAATTTGACATAGCCGGCATCGTCGAATTTGTTCGTTTTTCACCCTCATCTTTCAAATGCCACAGCGGCCCTATTTGGCCTACCAACGACTCGCGCATACCTGTTTCCATGTTTTCTTACGTGTACTATTCGATACTGATTCATTTCAAAGCATTTCGCCACATCGAAAATTTCAATCAATTTGACATAGCCGGCATCGTCGAATTTGTTCGTTTTTCACCCTCATCTTTCAAATGCCACAGCGGCCCTATTTGCTCTACCAACGACTCGCGCATACCTGTTTCCATGTTTTCTTATGTGTACTATTCGATACTGATTCATTTCAAAGCATTTCGCCACATCGAAAATTTCAAACAATTTGACATAGCCGGCATCGTCGAATTTGTTCGTTTTTCACCCTCATCTTT
Organism: Eristalis arbustorum; assembly: GCA_916610145.1. Lineage (NCBI taxonomy): Eukaryota > Metazoa > Arthropoda > Insecta > Diptera > Syrphidae > Eristalis > Eristalis arbustorum. Next base: position 30,972 of record CAKAIZ010000032.1, on the reverse strand, counting down.
CAAATGCCACAGCGGCCCTATTTGGCCTACCAACGACTCGCGCATACCTGTTTCCATGTTTTCTTACGTGTACTATTCGATACTGATTCATTTCAAAGCATTTCGCCACATCGAAAATTTCAATCAATTTGACATAGCCGGCATCGTCGAATTTGTTCGTTTTTCACCCTTATCTTTCAAATGCCACAGCGGCCCTATTTGGCCTACCAACGACTCACGCATACCTGTTTCCATGTTTTCTTACGTGTACTATTCGATACTGATTCATTTCAAAGCATTTCGCCACATCGAAAATTTCAATCAATTTGACATAGCCGGCATCGTCGAATTTGTTCGTTTTTCACCCTCATCTTTCAAATGCCACAGCGGCCCTATTTGGCCTACCAACGACTCGCGCATACCTGTTTCCATGTTTTCTTACGTGTACTATTCGATACTGATTCATTTCAAAGCATTTCGCCACATCGAAAATTTCAATCAATTTGACATAGCCGGCATCGTCGAATTTGTTCGTTTTTCACCCTCATCTTTCAAATGCCACAGCGGCCCTATTTGGCCTACCAACGACTCGCGCATACCTGTTTCCATGTTTTCTTACGTGTACTATTCGATACTGATTCATTTCAAAGCATTTCGCCACATCGAAAATTTCAATCAATTTGACATAGCCGGCATCGTCGAATTTGTTCGTTTTTTCACCCTCATCTTTCAAATGCCACAGCGGCCCTATTTGGCCTACCAACGACTCGCGCATACCTGTTTCCATGTTTTCTTACGTGTACTATTCGATACTGATTCATTTCAAAGCATTTCGCCACATCGAAAATTTCAATCAATTTGACATAGCCGGCATCGTCGAATTTGTTCGTTTTTCACCCTCATCTTTCAAATGCCACAGCGGCCCTATTTGGCCTACCAACGACTCGCGCATACCTGTTTCCATGTTTTCTTACGTGTACTATTCGATACTGATTCATTTCAAAGCATTTCGCCACATCGAAAATTTCAATCAATTTGACATAGCCGGCATCGTCGAATTTGTTCGTTTTTCACCCTCATCTTTCAAATGCCACAGCGGCCCTATTTGGCCTACCAACGACTCGCGCATACCTGTTTCCATGTTTTCTTACGTGTACTATTCGATACTGATTCATTTCAAAGCATTTCGCCACATCGAAAAATTCAATCAATTTGACATAGCCGGCATCGTCGAATTTGTTCGTTTTTCACCCTCATCTTTCAAATGCCACAGCGGCCCTATTTGGCCTACCAACGACTCGCGCATACCTGTTTCCATATTTTCTTACGTGTACTATTCGATACTGATTCATTTCAAAGCATTTCGCCACATCGAAAATTTCAATCAATTTGACATAGCCGGCATCGTCGAATTTGTTCGTTTTTCACTTTCATCTTTCAAATGCCACAGCGGCCCTATTTGGCCTACCAACGACTCGCGCATACCTGTTTCCATGTTTTCTTACGTGTACTATTCGATACTGATTCATTTCAAAGCATTTCGCCACATCGAAAATTTCAATCAATTTGACATAGCCGGCATCGTCGAATTTGTTCGTTTTTCACCCTCATCTTTCAAATGCCACAGCGGCCCTATTTGGCCTACCAACGACTCGCGCATACCTGTTTCCATGTTTTCTTACGTGTACTATTCGATACTGATTCATTTCAAAGCATTTCGCCACATCGAAAATTTCAATCAATTTGACATAGCCGGCATCGTCGAATTTGTTCGTTTTTCACCCTCATCTTTCAAATGCCACAGCGGCCCTATTTGGCCTACCAACGACACGCGCATACCTGTTTCCATGTTTTCTTACGTGTACTATTCGATACTGATTCATTTCAAAGCATTTCGCCACATCGAAAATTTCAATCAATTTGACATAGCCGGCATCGTCGAATTTGTTCGTTTTTCACCCTCATCTTTCAAATGCCACAGCGGCCCTATTTGGCCTACCAACGACTCGCGCATACCTGTTTCCATGTTTTCTTACGTGTACTATTCGATACTGATTCATTTCAAAGCATTTCGCCACATCGAAAATTTCAATCAATTTGACATAGCCGGCATCGTCGAATTTGTTCGTTTTTCACCCTCATCTTTCAAATGCCACAGCGGCCCTATTTGGCCTACCAACGACTCGCGCATACCTGTTTCCATGTTTTCTTACGTGTACTATTCGATACTGATTCATTTCAAAGCATTTCGCCACATCGAAAATTTCAATCAATTTGACATAGCCGGCATCGTCGAATTTGTTCGTTTTTCACCCTCATCTTTCAAATGCCACAGCGGCCCTATTTGGCCTACCAACGACTCGCGCATACCTGTTTCCATGTTTTCTTACGTGTACTATTCGATACTGATTCATTTCAAAGCATTTCGCCACATCGAAAAATTCAATCAATTTGACATAGCCGGCATCGTCGAATTTGTTCGTTTTTCACCCTCATCTTTCAAATGCCACAGCGGCCCTATTTGGCCTACCAACGACTCGCGCATACCTGTTTCCATGTTTTCTTACGTGTACTATTCGATACTGATTCATTTCAAAGCATTTCGCCACATCGAAAATTTCAATCAATTTGACATAGCCGGCATCGTCGAATTTGTTCGTTTTTCACCCTCATCTTTCAAATGCCACAGCGGCCCTATTTGGCCTACCAACGACTCGCGCATACCTGTTTCCATTTTTTCTTACGTGTACTATTCGATACTGATTCATTTCAAAGCATTTCGCCACATCGAAAATTTCAAACAATTTGACATAGCCGGCATCGTCGAATTTGTTCGTTTTTCACCCTCATCTTTCAAATGCCACAGCGGCCCTATTTGGCCTACCAACGACTCGCGCATACCTGTTTCCATGTTTTCTTACGTGTACTATTCGATACTGACTCATTTCAAAGCATTTCGCCACATCGAAAATTTCAATCAATTTGACATAGCCGGCATCGTCGAATTTGTTCGTTTTTTACCCTCATCTTTCAAATGCCACAGCGGCCCTATTTGGCCTACCAACGACTCGCGCATACCTGTTTCCATGTTTTCTTACGTGTACTATTCGATACTGATTCATTTCAAAGCATTTCGCCACATCGAAAATTTCAATCAATTTGACATAGCCGGCATCGTCGAATTTGTTCGTTTTTCACCCTCATCTTTCAAATGCCACAGCGGCCCTATTTGGCCTACCAACGACTCGCGCATACCTGTTTCCATGTTTTCTTACGTGTACTATTCGATACTGATTCATTTCAAAGCATTTCGCCACATCGAAAATTTCAATCAATTTGACATAGCCGGCATCGTCGAATTTGTTCGTTTTTTTCACCCTCATCTTTCAAATCACAGCGGCCCTATTTGGCCTACCAACGACTCGCGCATACCTGTTTCCATGTTTTCTTACGTGTACTATTCGATACTGACTCATTTCAAAGCATTTCGCCACATCGAAAATTTCAATCAATTTGACATAGCCGGCATCGTCGAATTTGTTCGTTTTTACCCTCATCTTTCAAATGCCACAGCGGCCCTATTTGGCCTACCAACGACTCGCGCATACCTGTTTCCATGTTTTCTTACGTGTACTATTCGATACTGATTCATTTCAAAGCATTTCGCCACATCGAAAATTTCAATCAATTTGACATAGCCGGCATCGTCGAATTTGTTCGTTTTCACCCTCATCTTTCAAATGCCACAGCGGCCCTATTTGGCCTACCAACGACTCGCGCATACCTGTTTCCATGTTTTCTTACGTGTACTATTCGATACTGATTCATTTCAAAGCATTTCGCCACAGTCGAAAATTTCAATCAATTTGACATAGCCGGCATCGTCGAATTTGTTCGTTTTCACCCTCATCTTCAAATGCCACAGCGGCCCTATTTGGCCTACCAACGACTCGCGCATACCTGTTTCCATGTTTTCTTACGTGTACTATTCGATACTGACTCATTTCAAAGCATTTCGCCACATCGAAAATTTCAATCAATTTGACATAGCCGGCATCGTCGAATTTGTTCGTTTTTCACCCTCATCTTTCAAATGCCACAGCGGCCCTATTTGCTCTACCAACGACTCGCGCATACCTGTTTCCATGTTTTCTTATGTGTACTATTCGATACTGATTCATTTCAAAGCATTTCGCCACCATCGAAAAATTCAAACAATTTGACATAGCCGGCATCGTCGAATTTGTTCGTTTTTCACCCTCATCTTTCAAATGCCACAGCGGGCCCTATTTGGCCTACCAACGACTCGCGCATACCTGTTTCCATGTTTTCTTACGTGTACTATTCGATACTGATTCATTTCAAAGCATTTCGCCACATCGAAAATTTCAATCAATTTGACATAGCCGGCATCGTCGAATTTGTTCGTTTTTCACCCTTATCTTTCAAATGCCACAGCGGCCCTATTTGGCCTACCAACGACTCACGCATACCTGTTTCCATGTTTTCTTACGTGTACTATTCGATACTGATTCATTTCAAAGCATTTCGCCACATCGAAAATTTCAATCAATTTGACATAGCCGGCATCGTCGAATTTGTTCTATTTTCACCCTCATCTTTCAAATGCCACAGCGGCCCTATTTGGCCTACCAACGACTCGCGCATACCTGTTTCCATGTTTTCTTACGTGTACTATTCGATACTGATTCATTTCAAAGCATTTCGCCACATCGAAAATTTCAATCAATTTGACATAGCCGGCATCGTCGAATTTGTTCGTTTTTCACCCTCATCTTTCAAATGCCACAGCGGCCCTATTTGGCCTACCAACGACTCGCGCATACCTGTTTTCCATGTTTTCTTACGTGTACTATCGATACTGATTCATTTCAAAGCATTTCGCCACATCGAAAATTTCAATCAATTTGACCTAGCCGGCATCGTCGAATTTGTTCGTTTTTCACCCTCATCTTTCAAATGCCACAGCGGCCCTATTTGGCCTACCAACGACTCGCGCATACCTGTTTCCATGTTTTCTTACGTGTACTATTCGATACTGATTCATTTCAAAGCATTTCAGCCACATCGAAAAATTCAATCAATTTGACATAGCCGCATCGTCGAATTTGTTCGTTTTCACCCTCATCTTTCAAATGCCACAGCGGCCCTATTTGGCCTACCAACGACTCGCGCATACCTGTTTCCATGGTTTCTTTACGTGTACTATTCGATACTGATATCATTTCAAAGCATTTCGCCACATCGAAAATTTCAATCAATTTGACATAGCCGGCATCGTCGAATTTGTTCGTTTTTCACCCTCATCTTTCCAAATGCCACAGCGGCCCTATTTGGCCTACCAACGACTCGCGCATACCTGTTTCCATGTTTTCTAACGTGTACTATTCGATACTGATTCATTTCAAAGCATTTCGCCACATCGAAAATTTCAATCAATTTGACATAGCCGGCATCGTCGAATTTGTTCGTTTTTCACCCTCATCTTTCAAATGCCACAGCGGCCCTATTTGGCCTACCAACGACTCGCGCATACCTGTTTCCATGTTTTCTTACGTGTACTATTCGATACTGATTCATTTCAAAGCAATCTCGCCACATCGAAAATTTCAATCAATTTGACATAGCCGCATCGTCGAATTTGTTCGTTTTTCACCCTCATCTTTCAAATGCCACAGCGGCCCTATTTGGCCTACCAACGACTCGCGCATACCTGTTTTCCATGTTTTCTTACGTGTACTATTCGATACTGATTCATTTCAAAGCATTTCGCCACATCGAAAATTTCAATCAATTTGACATAGCCGGCATCGTCGAATTTGTTCGTTTTTCACCCTCATCTTTCAAATGCCACAGCGGCCCTATTGGCCTACCAACGACTCGCGCATACCTGTTTCCATGTTTTCTTACGTGTACTATTCGATACTGATTCATTTCAAAAGCATTTCGCCACATCGAAAATTTCAATCAATTTGACATAGCCGGCATCGTCGAATTTGTTCGTTTTTTCACCCTCATCTTTCAAATGCCACAGCGGCCCTATTTGGCCTACCAACGACTCGCGCATACCTGTTTCCATGTTTTCTTACGTGTACTATTCGATACTGATTCATTTCAAAGCATTTCGCCACATCGAAAATTTCAATCAATTTGACATAGCCGGCATCGTCGAATTTGTTCGTTTTTCACCCTCATCTTTCAAATGCCACAGCGGCCCTATTTGGCCTACCACTACTCGCGCATACCTGTTTCCATGTTTTCTTACCGTGTACTATTCGATACTGATTCATTTCAAAGCATTTCGCCACATCGAAAAATTCAATCAATTTGACATAGGCCGGCATCGTCGAATTTGTTCGTTTTTCACCTCATCTTTCAAATGCCACAGCGGCCCTATTTGGCCTACCAACGACTCGCGCATACCTGTTTCCATGTTTTCTTACGTGTACTATTCGATACTGATTCATTTCAAAGCATTTCGCCACATCGAAAATTTCAATCAATTTAACATAGACGGCATCGTCGAATTTGTTCGTTTTTCACCCTCATCATTTCAAATGCCACAGCGGCCCTATTTGGCTACCAACGACTCGCGCATACCTGTTTCCATGTTTTCTTACGTGTACTATTCGATACTGATTCATTTCAAAGCATTTCGCCACATCGAAATTTCAATCAATTTGACATAGCCGGCATCGTCGAATTTGTTCGTTTTTCACCCTCATCTTTCAAATGCCACAGCGGCCCTATTTGGCCTACCAACGACTCGCGCATACCTGTTTCCATGTTTCTTACGTCGTACTATTCGATACTGACTCATCTCAAAGCATTTCGCCACATCGAAAATTTCAATCAATTTGACATAGCCGGCATCGTCGAATTTGTTCGTTTTTTACCCTCATCTTTCAAATGCCACAGCGGCCCTATTTGGCCTACAACGACTCGCGCATACCTGTTTCCATGTTTTCTTACGTGTACTATTCGATACTGATTCATTTCAAAGCATTTCGCCACATCGAAAATTTCAATCAATTTGACATAGCCGGCATCGTCGAATTTGTTCGTTTTTCACCCTCATCTTTCAAATGCCACAGCGGCCCTATTTGGCCTACCAACGACTCGCACATACCTGTTTCCATGTTTTCTTACGTGTACTATTCGATACTGATTCATTTCAAAGCATTTCGCCACATCGAAAATTTCAATCAATTTGACATAGCCGGCATCGTCGAATTTGTTCGTTTTTCACCCTCATCTTTCAAATGCCACAGCGGCCCTATTTGGCCTACCAACGACTCGCGCATACCTGTTTCCATGTTTTCTTACGTGTACTATTCGATACTGATTCATTTCAAAGCATTTCGCCACATCGAAAATTTCAATCAATTTGACATAGCCGGCATCGTCGAATTTGTTCGTTTTTCACCCTCATCTTTCAAATGCCACAGCGGCCCTATTTGGCCTACCAACGACTCGCGCATACCCGTTTCCATGTTTTCTTACGTGTACCATTCGATACTGATTCATTTCAAAGCATTTCGCCACATCGAAAATTTCAATCAATTTGACATAGCCGGCATCGTCGAATTTGTTCGTTGTTTTTCACCCTCATCTTTCAAATGCCACAGCGGCCCTATTTGGCCTACCAACGACTCGCGCATACCTGTTTCCATGTTTTCTTACGTGTACTATTCGATACTGATTCATTTCAAAGCATTTCGCCACATCGAAAATTTCAATCAATTTGACATAGCCGGCATCGTCGAATTTGTTCGTTTTTCACCCTCATCTTTCAAATGCCACAGCGGCCCTATTTGGCCTACCAACGACTCGCGCATACCTGTTTCCATGTTTTCTTACGTGTACTATTCGATACTGATTCATTTCAAAGCATTTCGCCACATCGAAAATTTCAATCAATTTGACATAGCCGGCATCGTCGAATTTGTTCGTTTTTCACCCTCATCTTTCAAATGCCACAGCGGCCCTATTTGGGCTACCAACGACTCGCGCATACCTGTTTCCATGTTTTCTTACGTGTACTATTCGATACTGATTCATTTCAAAGCATTTCGCCACATCGAAAATTTCAATCAATTTGACATAGCCGGCATAGTCGAATTTGTTCGTTTTTCACCCTCATCTTTCAAATGCCACAGCGGCCCTATTTGGCCTACCAACGACTCGCGCATACCTGTTTCCATGTTTTCTTACGTGTACTATTCGATACTGATTCATTTCAAAGCATTTCGCCACATCGAAAATTTCAATCAATTTGACATAGCCGGCATCGTCGAATTTGTTCGTTTTTCACCCTCATCTTTCAAATGCCACAGCGGCCCTATTTGGCCTACCAACGACTCGCGCATACCTGTTTCCATGTTTTCTTACGTGTACTATTCGATACTGATTCATTTCAAAGCATTTCGCCACATCGAAAATTTCAATCAATTTGACATAGCCGGCATCGTCGAATTTGTTCGTTTTTCACCCTCATCTTTCAAATGCCACAGCGGCCCTATTTGGCCTACCAACGACTCGCGCATACCTGTTTCCATGTTTTCTTACGTGTACTATTCGATACTGATTCATTTCAAAGCATTTCGCCACATCGAAAATTTCAATCAATTTGACATAGCCGGCATCGTCGAATTTGTTCGTTTTTCACCCTCATCTTTCAAATGCCACAGGGGCCCTATTTGGCCTACCAACGACTCGCGCATACCTGTTTCCATGTTTTCTTACGTGCACTATTCGATACTGATTCATTTCAAAGCATTTCGCCACATCGAAAATTTCAATCAATTTGAAATAGCCGGCATCGTCGAATTTGTTCGTTTTTCACCCTCATCTTTCAAATGCCACAGCGGCCCTATTTGGCCTACCAACGACTCGCGCATACCTGTTTCCATGTTTTCTTACGTGTACTATTCGATACTGATTCATTTCAAAGCATTTCGCCACATCGAAAATTTCAATCAATTTGACATAGCCGGCATCGTCGAATTTGTTCGTTTTTCACCCTCATCTTTCAAATGCCACAGCGGCCCTATTTGGCCTACCAACGACTCGCGCATACCCGTTTCCATGTTTTCTTACGTGTACTATTCGATACTGATTCATTTCAAAGCATTTCGCCACATCGAAAATTTCAATCAATTTGACATAGCCGGCATCGTCGAATTTGTTCGTTTTTCACCCTCATCTTTCAAATGCCACAGCGGCCCTATTTGGCCTACCAACGCCTCGCGCATACCTGTTTCCATGTTTTCTTACGTGTACTATTCGATACTGATTCATTTCAAAGCATTTCGCCACATCGAAAATTTCAATCAATTTGACATAGCTGGCATCGTCGAATTTGTTCGTTTTTCACCCTCATCTTTCAAATGCCACAGGGGCCCTCTTTGGCCTACCAACGACTCGCGCATACCTGTTTCCATGTTTTCTTACGTGTACTATTCGATACTGATTAATTTCAAAGCATTTCGCCACATCGAAAATTTCAATCAATTTGACATAGCCGGCATCGTCGAATTTGTTTGTTTTTCACCCTCATCTTTCAAATACCACAGCGGCGCTATTTGGCCTACCAACGACTCGCGCATACCTGTTTCCATGTTTTCTTACGTGTACTATTCGATACTGTTTCATTTCAAAGCATTTCGCCACATCGAAAATTTCAATTAATTTGACATAGCCGGCATCGTCGAATTTAATCGTTTTTCACCCTCATCTTTCAAATGCCACAGCGGTCCTATTTGGCCTACCAACGACTCGCGCATACCTGTTTCCACGTTTTCTTACGTTTACTATTCGATACTGATTCATTTCAAAGCATTTCGGCACATCGAAAATTTCAATCAATTTGACATAGCCGGCATAGTCGAATTTGTTCGTTTTTCACCCTCATCTTTCAAATGCCACAGCGGCCCTATTTGGCCTACCAACGACTCGCGCATACCTGTTTCCATGTTTTCTTACGTGTACTATTCGATACTGATTCATTTCAAAGCATTTCGCCACATCGAAAATTTCAATCAATTTGACATAGCCGGCATCGTCGAATTTGTTCGTTTTTCACCCTCATCTTTCAAATGCCACAGCGGCCCTATTTGGCCTACCAACGACTCGCGCATACCTGTTTCCATGTTTTCTTACGTGTACTATTCGATACTGATTCATTTCAAAGCATTTCGCCACATCGAAAATTTCAATCAATTTGACATAGCCGGCATCGTCGAATTTGTTCGTTTTTCACCCTCATCTTTCAAATGCCACAGCGGCCCTATTTGGCCTACCAACGACTCGCGCATACCTGTTTCCATGTTTTCTTACGTGTACTATTCGATACTGATTCATTTCAAAGCATTTCGCCACATCGAAAATTTCAATCAATTTGACATAGCCGGCATCGTCGAATTTGTTCGTTTTTCACCCTCATCTTTCAAATGCCACAGCGGCCCTATTTGGCCTACCAACGACTCGCGCATACCTGTTTCCATGTTTTCTTACGTGTACTATTCGATACTGATTCATTTCAAAGCATTTCGCCACATCGAAAATTTCAATCAATTTGACATAGCCGGCATCGTCGAATTTGTTCGTTTTTCACCCTCATCTTTCAAATGCCACAGCGGCCCTATTTGGCCTACCAACGACTCGCGCATACCTGTTTCCATGTTTTCTTACGTGTACTATTCGATACTGATTCATTTCAAAGCATTTCGCCACATCGAAAATTTCAATCAATTTGACATAGCCGGCATCGTCGAATTTGTTCGTTTTTCACCCTCATCTTTCAAATGCCACAGGGGCCCTATTTGGCCTACCAACGACTCGCGCATACCTGTTTCCATGTTTTCTTACGTGTACTATTCGATACTGATTAATTTCAAAGCATTTCGCCACATCGAAAATTTCAATCAATTTGACATAGCCGGCATCGTCGAATTTGTTTGTTTTTCACCCTCATCTTTCAAATACCACAGCGGCGCTATTTGGCCTGTTTCCATGTTTTCTTACGTGTACTATTCGATACTGATTCATTTCAAAGCATTTCGCCACATCGAAAATTTCAATTAATTTGACATAGCCGGCATCGTCGAATTTAATCGTTTTTCACCCTCATCTTTCAAATGCCACAGCGGTCCTATTTGGCCTACCAACGACTCGCGCATACCTGTTTCCACGTTTTCTTACGTTTACTATTCGATACTGATTCATTTCAAAGCATTTCGCCACATCGAAAATTTCAATCAATTTGACATAGCCGGCATCGTCGAATTTGTTCGTTTTTCACCCTCATCTTTCAAATGCCACAGCGGCCCTATTTGGCCTACCAACGACTCGCGCATACCTGTTTCCATGTTTTCTTACGTGTACTATTCGATACTGATTCATTTCAAAGCATTTCGCCACATCGAAAATTTCAATCAATTTGACATAGCCGGCATCGTCGAATTTGTTCGTTTTTCACCCTCATCTTTCAAATGCCACAGCGGCCCTATTTGGCCTACCAACGACTCGCGCATACCTGTTTCCATGTTTTCTTACGTGTACTATTCGATACTGATTCATTTCAAAGCATTTCGCCACATCGAAAATTTCAATCAATTTGACATAGCCGGCATCGTCGAATTTGTTCGTTTTTCACCCTCATCTTTCAAATGCCACAGCGGCCCTATTTGGCCTACCAACGACTCGCGCATACCTGTTTCCATGTTTTCTTACGTGTACTATTCGATACTGATTCATTTCAAAGCATTTCGCCACATCGAAAATTTCAATCAATTTGACATAGCCGGCATCGTCGAATTTGTTCGTTTTTCACCCTCATCTTTCAAATGCCACAGCGGCCCTATTTGGCCTACCAACGACTCGCGCATACCTGTTTCCATGTTTTCTTACGTGTACTATTCGATACTGATTCATTTCAAAGCATTTCGCCACATCGAAAATTTCAATCAATTTGACATAGCCGGCATCGTCGAATTTGTTCGTTTTTTCACCCTCATCTTTCAAATGCCACAGCGGCCCTATTTGGCCTACCAACGACTCGCGCATACCTGTTTCCATGTTTTCTTACGTGTACTATTCGATACTGATTCATTTCAAAGCATTTCGCCACATCGAAAATTTCAATCAATTTGACATAGCCGGCATCGTCGAATTTGTTCGTTTTTCACCCTCATCTTTCAAATGCCACAGCGGCCCTATTTGGCCTACCAACGACTCGCGCATACCTGTTTCCATGTTTTCTTACGTGTACTATTCGATACTGATTCATTTCAAAGCATTTTGCCACATCGAAAATTTCAATCAATTTGACATAGCCGGCATCGTCGAATTTGTTCGTTTTTCACCCTCATCTTTCAAATGCCACAGCGGCCCTATTTGGCCTACCAACGACTCGCACATACCTGTTTCCATGTTTTCTTACGTGTACTATTCGATACTGATTCATTTCAAAGCATTTCGCCACATCGAAAATTTCAATCAATTTGACATAGCCGGCATCGTCGAATTTGTTCGTTTTTCACCCTCATCTTTCAAATGCCACAGCGGCCCTATTTGGCCTACCAACGACTCGCGCATACCTGTTTCCATGTATTCTTACGTGTACTATTCGATACTGATTCATTTCAAAGCATTTCGCCACATCGAAAATTTCAATCAATTTGACATAGCCGGCATCGTCGAATTTGTTCGTTTTTCACCCTCATCTTTCAAATGCCACAGCGGCCCTATTTGGCCTAAAAACGACTCACGCATACCTGTTTCCATGTTTTCTTACGTGTACTATTCGATACTGATTCATTTCAAAGCATTTCGGCACATCGAAAATTTCAATCAATTTGACATAGCCGGCATCGTCGAATTTGTTCGTTTTTCACCCTCATCTTTCAAATGCCACAGCGGCCCTATTTGGCCTACCAACGACTCGCGCATACCTGTTTCCATGTTTTTCTTACGTGTACTATTCGATACTGATTCATTTCAAAGCATTTCGCCACATCGAAAATTTTCAATCAATTTGACATAGCCGGCATCGTCGAATTTGTTCGTTTTTCACCCTCATCTTTCAAATGCCACAGCGGCCCTATTTGGCCTACCAACGACTCGCGCATACCTGTTTCCATGTTTTCTTACGTGTACTATTCGATACTGATTCATTTCAAAGCATTTCGCCACATCGAAAATTTCAATCAATTTGACATAGCCGGCATCGTCGAATTTGTTCGTTTTTCACCCTCATCTTTCAAATGCCACAGCGGCCCTATTTGGCCTACCAACGACTCGCGCATACCTGTTTCCATGTTTTCTTACGTGTACTATTCGATACTGATTCATTTCAAAGCATTTCGCCACATCGAAATTTCAATCAATTTGACATAGCCGGCATAGTCGAATTTGTTCGTTTTTCACCCTCATCTTTCAAATGCCACAGCGGCCCTATTTGGCCTACCAACGACTCGCGCATACCTGTTTCCATGTTTTCTTACGTGTACTATTCGATACTGATTCATTTCAAAGCATTTCGCCACATCGAAAATTTCAAACAATTTGACATAGCCGGCATCGTCGAATTTGTTCGTTTTTCACCCTCATCTTTCAAATGCCACAGCGGCCCTATTTAACCTACCAACGACTCGCGCATACCTGTTTCCATGTTTTCTTACGTGTACTATTCGATACTGATTCATTTCAAAGCATTTCGCCACATCGAAAATTTCAATCAATTTGACATAGCCGGCATCGTCGAATTTGTTCGTTTTTCACCCTCATCTTTCAAATGCCACAGCGGCCCTATTTGGCCTACCAACGACTTGCGCATACCTGTATCCATGTTTTCTTACGTGTACTATTCGATCCTGATTCATTTCAAAGCATTTCGCCACATCGAAAATTTCAATCAATTTGACATAGCCGGCATCGTCGAATTTGTTCGTTTTTCACCCTCATCTTTCAAATGCCACAGCGGCCCTATTTGGCCTACCAACGACTCGCGCATACCTGTTTCCATGTTTTCTTACGTGTACTATTCGATACTGATTCATTTCAAAGCATTTCGCCACATCGAAAATTTCAATCAATTTGACATAGCCGGCATCGTCGAATTTGTTCGTTTTTTTACCCTCATCTTTCAAATGCCACAGCGGCCCTATTTGGCCTACCAACGACTCGCGCATACCAGTTTCCATGTTTTCTTACGTGTACTATTCGATACTGATTCATTTCAAAGCATTTCGCCACATCGAAAATTTCAAACAATTTGACATAGCCGGCATCGTCGAATTTGTTCGTTTTTCACCCTCATCTTTCAAATGCCACAGCGGCCCTATTTGGCCTACCAACGACTCGCGCATACCTGTTTCCATGTTTTCTTACGTGTACTATTCGATACTGATTCATTTCAAAGCATTTCGCCACATCGAAATTTCAATCAATTTGACATAGCCGGCATAGTCGAATTTGTTCGTTTTTCACCCTCATCTTTCAAATGCCACAGCGGCCCTATTGGCCTACCAACGACTCGCGCATACCTGTTTCCATGTTTTCTTACGTGTACTATTCGATACTGATTCATTTCAAAGCATTTCGCCACATCGAAAATTTCAAACAATTTGACATAGCCGGCATCGTCGAATTTGTTCGTTTTTCACCCTCATCTTTCAAATGCCACAGCGGCCCTATTTAACCTACCAACGACTCGCGCATACCTGTTTCCATGTTTTCTTACGTGTACTATTCGATACTGATTCATTTCAAAGCATTTCGCCACATCGAAAATTTCAATCAATTTGACATAGCCGGCATCGTCGAATTTGTTCGTTTTTCACCCTCATCTTTCAAATGCCACAGCGGCCCTATTTGGCCTACCAACGACTTGCGCATACCTGTTTCCATGTTTTCTTACGTGTACTATTCGATCCTGATTCATTTCAAAGCATTTCGCCACATCGAAAATTTCAATCAATTTGACATAGCCGGCATCGTCGAATTTGTTCGTTTTTCACCCTCATCTTTCAAATGCCACAGCGGCCCTATTTGGCCTACCAACGACTCGCGCATACCTGTTTCCATGTTTTCTTACGTGTACTATTCGATACTGATTCATTTCAAAGCATTTCGCCACATCGAAAATTTCAATCAATTTGACATAGCCGGCATCGTCGAATTTGTTCGTTTTTTACCCTCATCTTTCAAATGCCACAGCGGCCCTATTTGGCCTACCAACGACTCGCGCATACCAGTTTCCATGTTTTCTTACGTGTACTATTCGATACTGATTCATTTCAAAGCATTTCGCCACATCGAAAATTTCAAACAATTTGACATAGCCGGCATCGTCGAATTTGTTCGTTTTTCACCCTCATCTTTCAAATGCCACAGCGGCCCTATTTGGCCTACCAACGACTCGCGCATACCTGTTTCCATGTTTTCTTACGTGTACTATTCGATACTGATTCATTTCAAAGCATTTCGCCACATCGAAAATTTCAATCAATTTGACATAGCCGGCATCGTCGAATTTGTTCGTTTTTCACCCTCATCTTTCAAATGCCACAGCGGCCCTATTTGGCCTACCAACGACTCGCGCATACCTGTTTCCATGTTTTCTTACGTGTACTATTCGATACTGATTCATTTCAAAGCATTTCGCCACATCGAAAATTTCAATCAATTTGACATAGCCGGCATCGTCGAATTTGTTCGTTTTTCACCCTCATCTTTCAAATGCCACAGGGGCCCTACTTGGCCTACCAACGACTCGCGCATACCTGTTTCCATGTTTTCTTACGTGTAATATTCGATACTGATTAATTTCAAAGCATTTCGCCACATCGAAAATTTCAATCAATTTGACATAGCCGGCATCGTCGAATTTGTTTGTTTTTCACCCTCATCTTTCAAATACCACAGCGGCGCTATTTGGCCTACCAACGACTCGCGCATACCTGGTTCCATGTTTTCTTACGTGTACTATTCGATACTGATTCATTTCAAAGCATTTCGCCACATCGAAAATTTCAATTAATTTGACATAGCCGGCATCGTCGAATTTAATCGTTTTTCACCCTCATCTTTCAAATGCCACAGCGGTCCTATTTGGCCTCCCAACGACTCGCGCATACCTGTTTCCACGTTTTCTTACGTTTACTATTCGATACTGATTCATTTCAAAGCATTTCGGCACATCGAAAATTTCAATCAATTTGACATAGCCGGCATCGTCGAATTTGTTCGTTTTTCACCCTCATCTTTCAAATGCCACAGCGGCCCTATTTGGCCTACCAACGACTCGCGCATACCTGTTTCCATGTTTTCTTACGTGTACTATTCGATACTGATTCATTTCAAAGCATTTCGCCACATCGAAAATTTCAATCAATTTGACATAGCCGGCATCGTCGAATTTGTTCGTTTTTCACCCTCATCTTTCAAATGCCACAGCGGCCCTATTTGGCCTACCAACGACTCGCGCATACCTGTTTCCATGTTTTCTTACGTGTACTATTCGATACTGATTCATTTCAAAGCATTTCGCCACATCGAAAATTTCAATCAATTTGACATAGCCGGCATCGTCGAATTTGTTCGTTTTTCACCCTCATCTTTCAAATGCCACAGCGGCCCTATTTGGCCTACCAACGACTCGCGCATACCTGTTTCCATGTTTTCTTACGTGTACTATTCGATACTGATTCATTTCAAAGCATTTCGCCACATCGAAAATTTCAATCAATTTGACATAGCCGGCATCGTCGAATTTGTTCGTTTTTCACCCTCATCTTTCAAATGCCACAGGGGCCCTATTTGGCCTACCAACGACTCGCGCATACCTGTTTCCATGTTTTCTTACGTGTACTATTCGATACTGATTAATTTCAAAGCATTTCGCCACATCGAAAATTTCAATCAATTTGACATAGCCGGCATCGTCGAATTTGTTTGTTTTTCACCCTCATCTTTCAAATACCACAGCGGCGCTATTTGGCCTACCAACGACTCGCGCATACCTGTTTCCATGTTTTCTTACGTGTACTATTCGATACTGATTCATTTCAAAGCATTTCGCCACATCGAAAATTTCAATTAATTTGACATAGCCGGCATCGTCGAATTTAATCGTTTTTCACCCTCATCTTTCAAATGCCACAGCGGTCCTATTTGGCCTCCCAACGACTCGCGCATACCTGTTTCCACGTTTTCTTACGTTTACTATTCGATACTGATTCATTTCAAAGCATTTCGGCACATCGAAAATTTCAATCAATTTGACATAGCCGGCATCGTCGAATTTGTTCGTTTTTCACCCTCATCTTTCAAATGCCACAGCGGCCCTATTTGGCCTACCAACGACTCGCGCATACCTGTTTCCATGTTTTCTTACGTGTACTATTCGATACTGATTCATTTCAAAGCATTTCGCCACATCGAAAATTTCAATCAATTTGACATAGCCGGCATCGTCGAATTTGTTCGTTTTTCACCCTCATCTTTCAAATGCCACAGCGGCCCTATTTGGCCTACCAACGACTCGCGCATACCTGTTTCCATGTTTTCTTACGTGTACTATTCGATACTGATTCATTTCAAAGCATTTCGCCACATCGAAAATTTCAATCAATTTGACATAGCCGGCATCGTCGAATTTGTTCGTTTTTCACCCTCATCTTTCAAATGCCACAGCGGCCCTATTTGGCCTACCAACGACTCGCGCATACCTGTTTCCATGTTTTCTTACGTGTACTATTCGATACTGATTCATTTCAAAGCATTTCGCCACATCGAAAATTTCAATCAATTTGACATAGCCGGCATCGTCGAATTTGTTCGTTTTTCACCCTCATCTTTCAAATGCCACAGCGGCCCTATTTGGCCTACCAACGACTCGCGCATACCTGTTTCCATTTTTTCTTACGTGTACTATTCGATACTGATTCATTTCAAAGCATTTCGCAACATCGAAAATTTCAATCAATTTGACATAGCCGGCATCGTCGAATTTGTTTGTTTTTCACCCTCATCTTTCAAATACCACAGCGGCGCTATTTGGCCTACCAACGACTCGCGCATACCTGTTTCCATGTTTTCTTACGTGTACTATTCGATACTGATTCATTTCAAAGCATTTCGCCACATCGAAAATTTCAATTTATTTGACATAGCCGGCATCGTCGAATTTAATCGTTTTTCACCCTCATCTTTCAAATGCCACAGCGGTCCTATTTGGCCTACCAACGACTCGCGCATACCTGTTTCCACGTTTTCTTACGTTTACTATTCGATACTGATTCATTTCAAAGCATTTCGCCACATCGAAAATTTCAATCAATTTGACATAGCCGGCATCATCGAATTTGTTCGTTTTTCACCCTCATCTTTCAAATGCCACAGCGGCCCTATTTGGCCTACCAACGACTCGCGCATACCTGTTTCCATGTTTTCTTACGTGTACTATTCGATACTGATTCATTTCAAAGCATTTCGCCACATCGAAAATTTCAATCAATTTGACATAGCCGGCATCGTCGAATTTGTTCGTTTTTCACCCTCATCTTTCAAATGCCACAGCGGCCCTATTTGGCCTACCAACGACTCGCGCATACCTGTTTCCATGTTTTCTTACGTGTACTATTCGATACTGATTCATTTCAAAGCATTTCGCCACATCGAAAATTTCAATCAATTTGACATAGCCGGCATCGTCGAATTTGTTCGTTTTTCACCCTCATCTTTCAAATGCCACAGCGGCCCTATTTGGCCTACCAACGACTCGCGCATACTTGTTTCCATGTTTTCTTACGTGTACTATTCGATACTGATTCATTTCAAAGCATTTCGCCACATCGAAAATTTCAATCAATTTGACATAGCCGGCATCGTCGAATTTGTTCGTTTTTCACCCTCATCTTTCAAATGCCACAGCGGCCCTATTTGGCCTACCAACGACTCGCGCATACCTGTTTCCATGTTTTCTTACGTGTACTATTCGATACTGATTCATTTCAAAGCATTTCGCCACATCGAAAATTTCAATCAATTTGACATAGCCGGCATCGTCGAATTTGTTCGTTTTTCACCCTCATCTTTCAAATGCCACAGCGGCCCTATTTGGCCTACCAACGACTCGCGCATACCTGTTTCCATTTTTTCTTACGTGTACTATTCGATACTGATTCATTTCAAAGCATTTCGCCACATCGAAAATTTCAATCAATTTGACATAGCCGGCATCGTCGAATTTGTTCGTTTTTCACCCTCATCTTTCAAATGCCACAGCGGCCCTATTTGGCCTACCAACGACTCGCGCATACTTGTTTCCATGTTTTCTTACGTGTACTATTCGATACTGATTCATTTCAAAGCATTTCGCCACATCGAAAATTTCAATCAATTTGACATAGCCGGCATCGTCGAATTTGTTCGTTTTTCACCCTCATCTTTCAAATGCCACAGCGGCCCTATTTGGCCTACCAACGACTCGCGCATACCTGTTTCCATGTTTTCTTACGTGTACTATTCGATACTGATTCATTTCAAAGCATTTCGCCACATCGAAAATTTCAATCAATTTGACATAGCCGGCATCGTCGAATTTGTTCGTTTTTCACCCTCATCTTTCAAATGCCACAGCGGCCCTATTTGGCCTACCAACGACTCGCGCATACCTGTTTCCATTTTTTCTTACGTGTACTATTCGATACTGATTCATTTCAAAGCATTTCGCCACATCGAAAATTTCAATCAATTTGACATAGCCGGCATCGTCGAATTTGTTCGTTTTTCACCCTCATCTTTCAAATGCCACAGCGGCCCTATTTGGCCTACCAACGACTCGCGCATACCTGTTTCCATGTTTTCTTACGTGTACTATTCGATACTGATTCATTTCAAAGCATTTTGCCACATCGAAAATTTCAATCAATTTGACATAGCCGGCATCGTCGAATTTGTTCGTTTTTCACCCTCATCTTTCAAATGCCACAGCGGCCCTATTTGGCCTACCAACGACTAGCGCATACCTGTTTCCATGTTTTCTTACGTGTACTATTCGATACTGATTCATTTCAAAGCATTTCGCCACATCGAAAATTTCAATCAATTTGACATAGCCGGCATCGTCGAATTTGTTCGTTTTTCACCCTCATCTTTCAAATGCCACAGCGGCCCTATTTGGCCTACCAACGACTCGCGCATACCTGTTTCCATGTTTTCTTACGTGTACTATTCGATACTGATTCATTTCAAAGCATTTCGCCACATCGAAAATTTCAATCAATTTGACATAGCCGGCATCGTCGAATTTGTTCGTTTTTCACCCTCATCTTTCAAATGCCACAGCGGCCCTATTTGGCCTACCAACGACTCGCGCATACCTGTTTCCATTTTTTCTTACGTGTACTATTCGATACTGATTCATTTCAAAGCATTTCGCCACATCGAAAATTTCAATCAATTTGACATAGCCGGCATCGTCGAATTTGTTTGTTTTTCACCCTCATCTTTCAAATACCACAGCGGCGCTATTTGGCCTACCAACGACTCGCGCATACCTGTTTCCATGTTTTCTTACGTGT
This sequence comes from Eristalis arbustorum, assembly GCA_916610145.1. NCBI lineage: Eukaryota > Metazoa > Arthropoda > Insecta > Diptera > Syrphidae > Eristalis > Eristalis arbustorum. The sequence goes on along the minus strand of CAKAIZ010000032.1, from coordinate 10,384 downwards.
ACTATTCGATACTGATTCATTTCAAAGCATTTCGCCACATCGAAAATTTCAATTAATTTGACATAGCCGGCATCGTCGAATTTAATCGTTTTTCACCCTCATCTTTCAAATGCCACAGCGGTCCTATTTGGCCTACCAACGACTCGCGCATACCTGTTTCCACGTTTTCTTACGTTTACTATTCGATACTGATTCATTTCAAAGCATTTCGCCACATCGAAAATTTCAATCAATTTGACATAGCCGGCATCGTCGAATTTGTTCGTTTTTCACCCTCATCTTTCAAATGCCACAGCGGCCCTATTTGGCCTACCAACGACTCGCGCATACCTGTTTCCATGTTTTCTTACGTGTACTATTCGATACTGATTCATTTCAAAGAATTTCGCCACATCGAAAATTTCAATCAATTTGACATAGCCGGCATCGTCGAATTTGTTCGTTTTTCACCCTCATCTTTCAAATGCCACAGCGGCCCTATTTGGCCTACCAACGACTCGCGCATACCTGTTTCCATGTTTTCTTACGTGTACTATTCGATACTGATTCATTTCAAAGCATTTCGCCACATCGAAAATTTCAATCAATTTGACATAGCCGGCATCGTCGAATTTGTTCGTTTTTCACCCTCATCTTTCAAATGCCACAGCGGCCCTATTTGGCCTACCAACGACTCGCGCATACTTGTTTCCATGTTTTCTTACGTGTACTATTCGATACTGATTCATTTCAAAGCATTTCGCCACATCGAAAATTTCAATCAATTTGACATAGCCGGCATCGTCGAATTTGTTCGTTTTTCACCCTCATCTTTCAAATGCCACAGCGGCCCTATTTGGCCTACCAACGACTCGCGCATACCTGTTTCCATGTTTTCTTACGTGTACTATTCGATACTGATTCATTTCAAAGCATTTCGCCACATCGAAAATTTCAATCAATTTGACATAGCCGGCATCGTCGAATTTGTTCGTTTTTCACCCTCATCTTTCAAATGCCACAGCGGCCCTATTTGGCCTACCAACGACTCGCGCATACCTGTTTCCATGTTTTCTTACGTGTACTATTCGATACTGATTCATTTCAAAGCATTTTGCCACATCGAAAATTTCAATCAATTTGACATAGCCGGCATCGTCGAATTTGTTCGTTTTTCACCCTCATCTTTCAAATGCCACAGCGGCCCTATTTGGCCTACCAACGACTAGCGCATACCTGTTTCCATGTTTTCTTACGTGTACTATTCGATACTGATTCATTTCAAAGCATTTCGCCACATCGAAAATTTCAATCAATTTGACATAGCCGGCATCGTCGAATTTGTTCGTTTTTCACCCTCATCTTTCAAATGCCACAGCGGCCCTATTTGGCCTACCAACGACTCGCGCATACCTGTTTCCATTTTTTCTTACGTGTACTATTCGATACTGATTCATTTCAAAGCATTTCGCCACATCGAAAATTTCAATCAATTTGACATAGCCGGCATCGTCGAATTTGTTCGTTTTTCACCCTCATCTTTCAAATGCCACAGCGGCCCTATTTGGCCTACCAACGACTCGCGCATACCTGTTTCCATTTTTTCTTACGTGTACTATTCGATACTGATTCATTTCAAAGCATTTCGCCACATCGAAAATTTCAAACAATTTGACATAGCCGGCATCGTCGAATTTGTTCGTTTTTCACCCTCATCTTTCAAATGCCACAGCGGCCCTATTTGGCCTACCAACGACTCGCGCATACCTGTTTCCATGTTTTCTTACGTGTACTATTCGATACTGATTCATTTCAAAGCATTTCGCCACATCGAAAATTTCAATCAATTTGACATAGCCGGCATCGTCGAATTTGTTCGTTTTTCACCCTCATCTTTCAAATGCCACAGCGGCCCTATTTGGCCTACCAACGACTCGCGCATACCTGTTTCCATGTTTTCTTACGTGTACTATTCGATACTGATTCATTTCAAAGCATTTTGCCACATCGAAAATTTCAATCAATTTGACATAGCCGGCATCGTCGAATTTGTTCGTTTTTCACCCTCATCTTTCAAATGCCACAGCGGCCCTATTTGGCCTACCAACGACTAGCGCATACCTGTTTCCATGTTTTCTTACGTGTACTATTCGATACTGATTCATTTCAAAGCATTTCGCCACATCGAAAATTTCAATCAATTTGACATAGCCGGCATCGTCGAATTTGTTCGTTTTTCACCCTCATCTTTCAAATGCCACAGCGGCCCTATTTGGCCTACCAACGACTCGCGCATACCTGTTTCCATGTTTTCTTACGTGTACTATTCGATACTGATTCATTTCAAAGCATTTCGCCACATCGAAAATTTCAATCAATTTGACATAGCCGGCATCGTCGAATTTGTTCGTTTTTCACCCTCATCTTTCAAATGCCACAGCGGCCCTATTTGGCCTACCAACGACTCGCGCATACCTGTTTCCATGTTTTCTTACGTGTACTATTCGATACTGATTCATTTCAAAGCATTTCGCCACATCGAAAATTTCAATCAATTTGACATAGCCGGCATCGTCGAATTTGTTCGTTTTTCACCCTCATCTTTCAAATGCCACAGCGGCCCTATTTGGCCTACCAACGACTCGCGCATACCTGTTTCCATGTTTTCTTACGTGTACTATTCGATACTGATTCATTTCAAAGCATTTCGCCACATCGAAAATTTCAATCAATTTGACATAGCCGGCATCGTCGAATTTGTTCGTTTTTCACCCTCATCTTTCAAATGCCACAGCGGCCCTATTTGGCCTACCAACGACTCGCGCATACCTATTTCCATGTTTTCTTACGTGTACTATTCGATACTGATTCATTTCAAAGCATTTTGCCACATCGAAAATTTCAATCAATTTGACATAGCCGGCATCGTCGAATTTGTTCGTTTTTCACCCTCATCTTTCAAATGCCACAGCGGCCCTATTTGGCCTACCAACGACTAGCGCATACCTGTTTCCATGTTTTCTTACGTGTACTATTCGATACTGATTCATTTCAAAGCATTTCGCCACATCGAAAATTTCAATCAATTTGACATAGCCGGCATCGTCGAATTTGTTCGTTTTTCACCCTCATCTTTCAAATGCCACAGCGGCCCTATTTGGCCTACCAACGACTCGCGCATACCTGTTTCCATGTTTTCTTACGTGTACTATTCGATACTGATTCATTTCAAAGCATTTCGCCACATCGAAAATTTCAATCAATTTGACATAGCCGGCATCGTCGAATTTGTTCGTTTTTCACCCTCATCTTTCAAATGCCACAGCGGCCCTATTTGGCCTAAAAACGACTCGCGCATACCTGTTTCCATGTTTTCTTACGTGTACTATTCGATACTGATTCATTTCAAAGCATTTCGGCACATCGAAAATTTCAATCAATTTGACATAGCCGGCATCGTCAAATTTGTTCGTTTTTCACCCTCATCTTTCAAATGCCACAGCGGCCCTATTTGGCCTACCAACGACTCGCGCATACCTGTTTCCATGTTTTCTTACGTGTACTATTCGATACTGATTCATTTCAAAGCATTTCGCCACATCGAAAATTTCAATCAATTTGACATAGCCGGCATCGTCGAATTTGTTCGTTTTTCACCCTCATCTTTCAAATGCCACAGCGGCCCTATTTGGCCCACCAACGACTCGCGCATACCTGTTTCCATGTTTTCTTACGTGTACTATTCGATCCTGATTCATTTCAAAACATTTCGACACATCGAAAATTTCAATCAATTTGACATAGCCGGCATCGTCGAATTTGTTCGTTTTTCACCCTCATCTTTCAAATGCCACAGCGGCCCTATTTGGCCTACCAACGACTCGCGCATACCTGTTTCCATGTTTTCTTACGTGTACTATTCGATACTGATTCATTTCAAAGCATTTCGCCACATCGAAAATTTCAATCAATTTGACATAGCCGGCATCGTCGAATTTGTTCGTTTTTCACCCTCATCTTTCAAATGCCACAGCGGCCCTATTTGGCCTACCAACGACTCGCGCATACCTGTTTCCATGTTTTCTTACGTGTACTATTCGATACTGATTCATTTCAAAGCATTTCGCCACATCGAAAATTTCAATCAATTTGACATAGCCGGCATCGTCGAATTTGTTCGTTTTTCACCCTCATCTTTCAAATGCCACAGCGGCCCTATTTGGCCTACCAACGACTCGCGCATACCAGTTTCCATGTTTTCTTACGTGTACTATTCGATACTGATTCATTTCAAAGCATTTCGCCACATCGAAAATTTCAAACAATTTGACATAGCCGGCATCGTCGAATTTGTTCGTTTTTCACCCTCATCTTTCAAATGCCACAGCGGCCCTATTTAACCTACCAACGACTCGCGCATACCTGTTTCCATGTTTTCTTACGTGTACTATTCGATACTGATTCATTTCAAAGCATTTCGCCACATCGAAAATTTCAATCAATTTGACATAGCCGGCATCGTCGAATTTGTTCGTTTTTCACCCTCATCTTTCAAATGCCACAGCGGCCCTATTTGGCCTACCAACGACTCGCGCATACCTGTTTCCATGTTTTCTTACGTGTACTATTCGATCCTGATTCATTTCAAAGCATTTCGCCACATCGAAAATTTCAATCAATTTGACATAGCCGGCATCGTCGAATTTGTTCGTTTTTCACCCTCATCTTTCAAATGCCACAGCGGCCCTATTTGGCCTACCAACGACTCGCGCATACCTGTTTCCATGTTTTCTTACGTGTACTATTCGATACTGATTCATTTCAAAGCATTTCGCCACATCGAAAATTTCAATCAATTTGACATCGTCGAATTTGTTCGTTTTTCACCCTCATCTTTCAAATGCCACAGCGGCCCTATTTGGCCTACCAACGACTCGCGCATACCAGTTTCCATGTTTTCTTACGTGTACTATTCGATACTGATTCATTTCAAAGCATTTCGCTACATCGAAAATTTCAAACAATTTGACATAGCCGGCATCGTCGAATTTGTTCGTTTTTCACCCTCATCTTTCAAATGCCACAGCGGCCCTATTTGGCCTACCAACGACTCGCGCATACCTGTTTCCATGTTTTCTTACGTTTACTATTCGATACTGATTCATTTCAAAGCATTTCGCCACATCGAAAATTTCAATCAATTTGACATAGCCGGCATCGTCGAATTTGTTCGTTTTTCACCCTCATCTTTCAAATGCCACAGCGGCCCTATTTGGCCTACCAACGACTCGCGCATACCTGTTTCCATGTTTTCTTACGTGCACTACTCGATACTGATTCATTTCAAAGCATTTCGCCACATCGAAAATTTCAATCAATTTGACATAGCCGGCATCGTCGAATTTGTTCGTTTTTCACCCTCATCTTTCAAATGCCACAGCGGCCCTATTTGGCCTACCAACGACTCGCGCATACCTGGTTCCATGTTTTCTTACGTGTACTATTCGATACTGATTCATTTCAAAGCATTTCGCCACATCGAAAGTTTCAATCAATTTGACATAGCCGGCATCGTCGAATTTGTTCGTTTTTCACCCTCATCTTTCAAATGCCACAGCGGCCCTATTTGGCCTACCAACGACTCGCGCATACCTGTTTCCATGTTTTCTTACGTGTACTATTCGATACTGATTCATTTCAAAGCATTTCGCCACATCGAAAATTTCAATCAATTTGACATAGCCGGCATCGTCGAATTTGTTCGTTTTTCACCCTCATCTTTCAAATGCCACAGCGGCCCTATTTGGCCTACCAACGACTCGCGCATACCTGTTTCCATGTTTTCTTACGTGTACTATTCGATACTGATTCATTTCAAAGCATTTCGCCACATCGAAAATTTCAATCAATTTGACATAGCCGGCATCGTCGAATTTGTTCGTTTTTCACCCTCATCTTTCAAATGCCACAGCGGCCCTATTTGGCCTACCAACGACTCGCGCATACCTGTTTCCATGTTTTCTTACGTGTACTATTCGATACTGATTCATTTCAAAGCATTTCGCCACATCGAAAATTTCAATCAATTTGACATAGCCGGCATCGTCGAATTTGTTCGTTTTTCACCCTCATCTTTCAAATGCCACAGCGGCCCTATTTGGCCTACCAACGACTCGCGCATACCTGTTTCCATGTTTTCTTACGTGTACTATTCGATACTGATTCATTTCAAAGCATTTCGCCACATCGAAAATTTCAATCAATTTGACATAGCCGGCATCGTCGAATTTGTTCGTTTTTCACCCTCATCTTTCAAATGCCACAGCGGCCCTATTTGGCCTACCAACGACTCGCGCATACCTGTTTCCATGTTTTCTTACGTGTACTATTCGACACTGATTCATTTCAAAGCATTTCGCCACATCGAAAATTTCAATCAATTTGACATAGCCGGCATCGTCGAATTTGTTCGTTTTTCACCCTCATCTTTCAAATGCCACAGCGGCCCTATTTGGCCTACCAACGACTCGCGCATACCTGTTTCCATGTTTTCTTACGTGTACTATTCGATACTGATTCATTTCAAAGCATTTCGCCACATCGAAAATTTCAATCAATTTGACATAGCCGGCATCGTCGAATTTGTTCGTTTTTCACCCTCATCTTTCAAATGCCACAGCGGCCCTATTTGGCCTACCAACGACTCGCGCATACCAGTTTCCATGTTTTCTTACGTGTACTATTCGATACTGATTCATTTCAAAGCATTTCGCCACATCGAAAATTTCAAACAATTTGACATAGCCGGCATCGTCGAATTTGTTCGTTTTTCACCCTCATCTTTCAAATGCCACAGCGGCCCTATTTAACCTACCAACGACTCGCGCATACCTGTTTCCATGTTTTCTTACGTGTACTATTCGATACTGATTCATTTCAAAGCATTTCGCCACATCGAAAATTTCAATCAATTTGACATAGCCGGCATCGTCGAATTTGTTCGTTTTTCACCCTCATCTTTCAAATGCCACAGCGGCCCTATTTGGCCTACCAACGACTCGCGCATACCTGTTTCCATGTTTTCTTACGTGTACTATTCGATCCTGATTCATTTCAAAGCATTTCGCCACATCGAAAATTTCAATCAATTTGACATAGCCGGCATCGTCGAATTTGTTCGTTTTTCACCCTCATCTTTCAAATGCCACAGCGGCCCTATTTGGCCTACCAACGACTCGCGCATACCTGTTTCCATGTTTTCTTACGTGTACTATTCGATACTGATTCATTTCAAAGCATTTCGCCACATCGAAAATTTCAATCAATTTGACATCGTCGAATTTGTTCGTTTTTCACCCTCATCTTTCAAATGCCACAGCGGCCCTATTTGGCCTACCAACGACTCGCGCATACCAGTTTCCATGTTTTCTTACGTGTACTATTCGATACTGATTCATTTCAAAGCATTTCGCTACATCGAAAATTTCAAACAATTTGACATAGCCGGCATCGTCGAATTTGTTCGTTTTTCACCCTCATCTTTCAAATGCCACAGCGGCCCTATTTGGCCTACCAACGACTCGCGCATACCTGTTTCCATGTTTTCTTACGTTTACTATTCGATACTGATTCATTTCAAAGCATTTCGCCACATCGAAAATTTCAATCAATTTGACATAGCCGGCATCGTCGAATTTGTTCGTTTTTCACCCTCATCTTTCAAATGCCACAGCGGCCCTATTTGGCCTACCAACGACTCGCGCATACCTGTTTCCATGTTTTCTTACGTGCACTACTCGATACTGATTCATTTCAAAGCATTTCGCCACATCGAAAATTTCAATCAATTTGACATAGCCGGCATCGTCGAATTTGTTCGTTTTTCACCCTCATCTTTCAAATGCCACAGCGGCCCTATTTGGCCTACCAACGACTCGCGCATACCTGGTTCCATGTTTTCTTACGTGTACTATTCGATACTGATTCATTTCAAAGCATTTCGCCACATCGAAAGTTTCAATCAATTTGACATAGCCGGCATCGTCGAATTTGTTCGTTTTTCACCCTCATCTTTCAAATGCCACAGCGGCCCTATTTGGCCTACCAACGACTCGCGCATACCTGTTTCCATGTTTTCTTACGTGTACTATTCGATACTGATTCATTTCAAAGCATTTCGCCACATCGAAAATTTCAATCAATTTGACATAGCCGGCATCGTCGAATTTGTTCGTTTTTCACCCTCATCTTTCAAATGCCACAGCGGCCCTATTTGGCCTACCAACGACTCGCGCATACCTGTTTCCATGTTTTCTTACGTGTACTATTCGATACTGATTCATTTCAAAGCATTTCGCCACATCGAAAATTTCAATCATTTGACATAGCCGGCATCGTCGAATTTGTTCGTTTTTCACCCTCATCTTTCAAATGCCACAGCGGCCCTATTTGGCCTACCAACGACTCGGGCATACCTGTTTCCATGTTTTCTTACGTGCACTACTCGATACTGATTCATTTCAAAGCATTTCGCCACATCGAAAATTTCAATCAATTTGACATAGCCGGCATCGTCGAATTTGTTCGTTTTTCACCCTCATCTTTCAAATGCCACAGCGGCCCTATTTGGCCTACCAACGACTCGCGCATACCTGGTTCCATGTTTTCTTACGTGTACTATTCGATACTGATTCATTTCAAAGCATTTCGCCACATCGAAAGTTTCAATCAATTTGACATAGCCGGCATCGTCGAATTTGTTCGTTTTTCACCCTCATCTTTCAAATGCCACAGCGGCCCTATTTGGCCTACCAACGACTCGCGCATACCTGTTTCCATGTTTTCTTACGTGTACTATTCGATACTGATTCATTTCAAAGCATTTCGCCACATCGAAAATTTCAATCAATTTGACATAGCCGGCATCGTCGAATTTGTTCGTTTTTCACCCTCATCTTTCAAATGCCACAGCGGCCCTATTTGGCCTACCAACGACTCGCGCATACCTGTTTCCATGTTTTCTTACGTGTACTATTCGATACTGATTCATTTCAAAGCATTTCGCCACATCGAAAATTTCAATCAATTTGACATAGCCGGCATCGTCGAATTTGTTCGTTTTTCACCCTCATCTTTCAAATGCCACAGCGGCCCTATTTGGCCTACCAACGACTCGCGCATACCTGTTTCCATGTTTTCTTACGTGTACTATTCGACACTGATTCATTTCAAAGCATTTCGCCACATCGAAAATTTCAATCAATTTGACATAGCCGGCATCGTCGAATTTGTTCGTTTTTCACCCTCATCTTTCAAATGCCACAGCGGCCCTATTTGGCCTACCAACGACTCGCGCATACCTGTTTCCATGTTTTCTTACGTGTACTATTCGATACTGATTCATTTCAAAGCATTTCGCCACATCGAAAATTTCAATCAATTTGACATAGCCGGCATCGTCGAATTTGTTCGTTTTTCACCCTCGTCTTTCAAATGCCACAGCGGCCCTATTTGGCCTACCAACGACTCGCGCATACCTGTTTCCATGTTTTCTTACTTGTACTATTCGATACTGATTCATTTCAAAGCATTTCGCCACATCGAAAATTTCAATCAATTTGACATAGCCGGCATCGTCGAATTTGTTCGTTTTTCACCCTCATCTTTCAAATGCCACAGCGGCCCTATTTGGCCTACCAACGACTCGCGCATACCTGTTTCCATGTTTTCTTACGTGTACTATTCGATACTGATTCATTTCAAAGCATTTCGCCACATCGAAAATTTCAATCAATTTGACATAGCCATCATCGTCAAATTTGTTCGTTTTTCACCCTCATCTTTCAAATGCCACAGCGGCCCTATTTGGCCTACCAACGACTCGTGCATACCTGTTTCCATGTTTTCTTACGTGTACTATTCGATACTGATTCATTTCAAAGCATTTCGCCACATCGAAAATTTCAATCAATTTGACATAGCCGGCATCGTCGAATTTGTTCGTTTTTCACCCTCATCTTTTAAATGCCACAGCGGCCCTATTTGGCCTACCAACGACTCGCGCATACCTGTTTCCATGTTTTCTTACGTGTACTATTCGATACTGATTCATTTCAAAGCATTTCGCCACATCGAAAATTTCAATCAATTTGACATAGCCGGCATTGGCGAATTTGTTCGTTTTTCACCATCGTCTTTCAAATGCCACAGCGGCCCTATTTGGCCTACCAACGACTCGCGCATACCTGTTTCCATGTTTTCTTACTTGTACTATTCGATACTGATTCATTTCAAAGCATTTCGCCACATCGAAAATTTCAATCAATTTGACATAGCCGGCATCGTCGAATTTGTTCGTTTTTCACCCTCATCTTTCAAATGCCACAGCGGCCCTATTTGGCCTACC
>CAKAIZ010000031.1:0-33627 GCA_916610145.1 Eristalis arbustorum | reverse complement strand
TATATATAAAAATAGCAGTATAATATACAAATATTGAGAAAAATAATCAGATTTTCCCATGAAAAATTTAGGTAAAAGAGCAGAAAAAAGTGATATGAAAAGAAGGAAACTAGTAAAAATCACAGGAAAAATTGGTTAAAGATCAAAAACTTTCATAGTAGCTTAGGAAATGCGGGTTTCAGCGCAGTATATATATAAAAATAGCAAAAATATTGAGAAAATAATCAGATTTTCCATGAAAAATGTAGGTAAAAGAGCAGAAAAAGTTATATAAAAAGAAGAAACTAGTAAAAATCACAGGAAAAAGTTGGCTAAAGATCAAAAACTTTCATAGTAGTTTAGGAAATGCGGGTTTCAGCGCAGAATATATATATATAATATAAAAATATTGAGAAAATAATCAGATTTTCCATGAAAAATGTAGGTAAAAGAGCAGAAAAAGTTATATGAAAAGAAGAAACTAGTAAAAACGACAGGAAAAAGTTGGTTAAAGATCAAAAACTTTCATAGTAGTTTAGGAAATGCGGGTTTCAGCGCAGTATACATAAAAAAATAGCAAAAATATTGAGAAAATAATCAGATTTTCCATGAAAAATGTAGGTAAAAGAGCAGAAAAAGTTATATGAAAAGAAGAAACTAGTAAAAATCACAGGAAAAAGTTGGTTAAAGATCAAAAACTTTCATAGTAGTTTAGGAAATGCGGGTTTCAGCGCAGTATATATATAAAAATAGCAGTATAAAATAAACATATTGAGAAAATAATCAGATTTTCCATGAAAAAAGTAGGTAAAAGAGCAGAAAAAGTTATATGAAAAGAAGAAACTAGTAAAAATCACAGAAAAAAGTTGGTTAAAGATCAAAAACTTTCATAGTAGTTTAGAAAATGCGGGTTTCAGTGCAGTATATATATACAAATAGCAGTATAATATAAAAATATTGAGAAAATAATCAAATTTTCCATGAAAAAAGTAGGTAAAAGAGCAGAAAAAGTTATATGAAAAGAAGAAACTAGTAAAAATCACAGGAAAAAGTTGGTTAAAGATCAAAAACTTTCATAGTAGTTTAGGAAATGCGGGTTTCAGCGCAGTATATATATAAAATAGCAGTATATTAGTATAAATATTGAGAAAATAATCAGATTTTCATGAAAAATGTAGGTAAAAGAGCAGAAAAAGTTATATGAAAAGAAGAAACTAGTAAAAATCACAGGAAAAAGTTGGTTAAAGATCAAAATCTTTCATAGTAGTTTAGGAAATGCGGGTTTCAGCGCAGTATATATATATATATATATATATATATGTAATATAAAAATATTGAGAAAGTAATCAGATTTTCCATGAAAAAAGTAGGTAGAAGAGCAGAAAAAGTTGGTTAAAGATCAAAAACTTTCATAGTAGTTCAGGAAATGCGGGTTTCAGCGCAGTATATATATATATAATATAATATAAAAATATTGAGAAAATAATCAGATTTTGAATGAAAAATGTAGGTAAAAGAGCAGAAAAAGTTATATGAAAAAGAAGAAACTAGTAAAATCACAGGAAAAAGTTGGTTAAAGATCAAAAACTTTCATAGTAGTTTAGGAAATGCGGGTTTCAGCGCAGTATATATATAAAAAATAGCAGTATAATATAAAATATTGAGAAAATAATCAGATTTTCCATGAAAAATGTAGGTAAAAGAGCAGAAAAAGTTATATGAAAAGAAGAAACCAGTAGAAATCACAGGAAAAAGTTGGTTAAAGATCTAAAACTTTCATAGTAGTTTAGGAAATGCGGGTTTCAGCGCAGTATATATATAAAAATAGCAGTATAATATAAAATATTGAGAAAATAATCAGATTTGCCATGAAAAATGTAGGTAAAAGAGCAGAAAAAGTTATATGAAACGAAGAAACTAGTAGAAATCACAGGAAAAAGTTGGTTAAAGATCAAAAACTTTCGTAGTAGTTTAGGAAATGCGGGTTTCAGCGCAGTATATATATATATATATATAATATAAAAATATTGAGAAAATAATCAGATTTTCCATGAAAAATGTAGGTAAAAGAGCAGAAAAAGTTATATGGAAAGAAGAAACTAGTAAAAATCACAGGAAAAAAGTGGGTGTTTAAAGACAAAAACTTTCGTAGTAGTTTAGGAAATGAGGGTTTCAGCGCAGTATATATATAAAAATAGCAGTATAATATAAAAATATTGAGAAAATAATCAGATTTTACATGAAAAATATAGGTATAAGAGCAGAAAAAGTTATATGAAAAGAAGAAACTAGTAAAAATCAAAGGAAAAAGTTGGTTAAAAATCAAAAACTTTCATAGTAGTTTAGGAAATGCGGGTTTCAGCGCAGTATATATATAAAAATAGCAGTATAATATAAAAATATTGAGAAAATAATCAGATTTTCCATGAAAAATGTAGGTAAAAGAGCAGAAAAAGTTACATGAAAAGAAGAAACAAGTAAAAATCACAGGAAAAAGTTGGTTAAAGATCAAAAACTTTCATAGTAGTTTAGCAAATGCGGGTTTCAGCGCAGTATATATATATATATATATAATGTAAAAATATTGAGAAAATAATCAGATTTTCCATGAAAAAAGTAGGTAAAAGAGCAGAAAAAGTTATATGAAAAGAAGAAACTAGTAAAAATCACAGGAAAATTGGTTAAAGATCAAAAACTTTTATAGTAGTTTAGGAAATGCGGGTTTCAACGCAGTATATATATATAAATAGCAAAAATATTGAGAAAATAATCAGATTTCCGATGAAAAATGTAGGTAAAAGAACAGAAAAAGTTATATGAAAAGAAGAAACTAGTAAAAATGACAGGAAAAAGTTGGTTAAAGATCAAAAACTTTCATAGTAGTTTAGGAAATGCGGGTTTCAGCGCAGTATATATATATATATAATATAAAAATATTGAGAAAATAATCAGATTTTCCATGAAAAATGTAGGTAAAAGAGCAGAAAAAGTTATATGAAAAGAAGAAACTAGTAAAAATCACAGGAAAAAGTTGGTTAAAGATCAAAAACTTTCATAGTAGTTTAGGAAATGCGGTTTTCAGCGCAGTATATATATATAATATAAAAATATTGAGAAAATAATCAGATTTTCCATGAAAAATGTAGGTAAAAGAGCAGAAAAAGTTATATGAAAAGAAAAAAACTAGTAAAATCACAGGAAAAAGTTGGTTAAAGATCAAACATTTTCATAGTAGTTTAGGAAATGCGGGTTTCAGCGCAGTATATATATAAAAATAGCAGTATAATATAAAAATATTGAGAAAATAATCAGATTTTCCATGAAAAATGTAGGTAAAAGAGCAGAAATAGTTATATGAAAAGAAGAAACTAGTAAAAATCACAGGAAAAGTCGGTTCAAGATCAAAAACTTTCATAGTAGTTTAGGAAATGCGGGTTTCAGCGCAGTATATATATAAAAATAGCAGTATAATATAAAAATATTGAGAAAATAATCAGATTTTCCATGAAAAAAGTAGGTAAAAGAGCAGAAAAAGTTATATGAAAAGAAGAAACTAGTAAAAATCACAGAAAAAAGTTGGTTAAAGATCAAAAACTTTCATAGTAGTTTAGAAAATGCGGGTTTTCAGCGCAGTATATATATACAAATAGCAGTATAATATAAAAATATTGAGAAAATAATCAGATTTTCCATGAAAAATGTAGGTTAAAGAGCAGAAATAGTTATATGAAAAGAAGAAACTAGTAAAAATCACAGGGAAAAGTTGGTTAAAGATCAAAAACTTTCATAGTAGTTTAGGAAATGCGGGTTTCAGCGCAGTATATATATAAAAATAGCAGTATAATATAAAAATATTGAGAAAATAATCAGATTTTCCATGAAAAAAGTAGGTAAAAGAGCAGAAAAAGTTATATGAAAAGAAGAAACTAGTAAAAATCACAGGAAAAAGTTGGTTAAAGATCAAAAACTTTCATAGTAGTTTAGGAAATGCGGGTTTCAGCGCAGTATATATATAAAAATAGCAGTATAATTTAAAATATTGAGAAAATAATCAGATTTTCCATGAAAAATGTAGGTAAGAGAGCAGAAAAAGTTATATGAAAAGAAGAAACTAGTAAAAATCACAGGAAAAAGTTGGTTAAAGATCAAAAACTTTCATAGTAGTTTAGGAAATGCGGGTTTCAGCGCAGTATATATATAAAAATAGCAAAAATATTGAGAAAATAATCAGATTTTCCATGAAAAATGTAGGTAAAAGAGCAGAAAAAGTTATATGAAAAGAAGAAACTAGTAAAAAATCACAGGAAAAAGTTGGTTAAGATCAAAAACTTTCATACTAGTATAGGAAATGCGGGTTTCAGCGCAGTATATATATATATATAATATAAAAAAATTGAGAAAATAATCAGATTTTCCATGAAAAAAGTAAGTAAAAGAGCAGAAAAAGTTATATGAAAAGAACAAACTAGTAAAAATCACAGGAAAAAGTCGGTTAAAGATCAAAAACTTTCATAGTAGTTTAGGAAATGCGGGTTTCAGCGCAGTATATATATATATATATATATATATAAATATTGAGAAAATAATCAGATTTTCCATGAAAAATGTAGGTAAAAGGGCAGAAAGTTATATGAAAAGAAGAAACTAGTAAAAATCACAGGAAAAAGTTGGTTAAAGATCAAAAACTTTCATAGTAGTTTAGGAAATGCGGGTTTCAGCGCAGTATATATATATATATATATAATGTAAAAATATTGAGAAAATAATCAGATTTTCCATGAAAAAAGTAGGTAAAAGAGCAGAAAAAGTTATATGAAAAGAAGAAACTAGTAAAAATCACAGGAAAAATTGGTTGAAGATCAAAAACTTTCATAGTAGTTTAGGAAATGCGGGTTTCAACGCAGTATATATATAAAAATAGCAAAAATATTGAGAAAATAATCAGATTTCCGATGAAAAATGTAGGTAAAAGAACAGAAAAAGTTATATAAAAAGAAGAAACTAGTAAAAATTACAGGAAAAAGTTGGTTAAAGATCAAAAACTTTCATAGTAGTTTAGGAAATGCGGGTTTCAGCGCAGTATATATATATATATAATATAAAAAAATTGAGAAAATAATCAGATTTTCCATGAAAAAAGTAAGTAAAAGAGCAGAAAAAGTTATATGAAAAGAAGAAACTAGTAAAAATCACAGGAAAAGTCGGTTAAAGATCAAAAACTTTCACAGTAGTTTAGGAAATGCGGGTTTCAGCGCAGTATAAATATATATATATATATATATATATATATATAAATATTGAGAAAATAATCAGATTTTCCATGAAAAATGTAGGTAAAAGGGCAGAAAAGTTATATGAAAAGAAGAAACTAGTAAAAATCACAGGAAAAAGTTGGTTAAAGATCAAAAACTTTCATAGTAGTTTAGGCAATGCGGGTTTCAGCGCAGTATATATATATATATATATAATGTAAAAATATTGAGAAAATAATCAGATTTTCCATGAAAAAAGTAGGTAAAAGAGCAGAAAAAGTTATATGAAAAGAAGAAACTAGTAAAAATCACAGGAAAAAATTGGTTAAAGATCAAAAACTTTCATAGTAGTTTAGGAAATGCGGGTTTCAACGCAGTATATATATAAAAATAGCAAAAATATTGAGAAAAAAATCAGATTTCCGATGAAAAATGTAGGTAAAAGAACAGAAAAAGTTATATAAAAAGAAGAAACTAGTAAAAATTACAGGAAAAAGTTGGTTAAAGATCAAAAACTTTCATAGTAGTTTAGGAAATGCGGGTTTCAGCGCAGAATATATATATATATAATATAAAAATATTGAGAAAATAATCAGATTTTCCATGAAAAATGTAGGTAAAAGAGCAGAAAAAGTTATATGAAAAGAAGAAACTAGTAAATATGACAGGAAAAAGTTGGTTAAAGATCAAAAACTTTCATGGTAGTTTAGGAAATGCGGGTTTCAGCGCAGTATATATATATATAATATAAATATATTGAGAAAATAATCAGATTTTCCATGAAAAATGTAGGTAAAAGAGCAGAAAAAGTTATATGAAAAGAAGAAACTAGTAAAAATCACAGGAAAAAGTTGGTTAAAGATCAAAAACTTTCATAGTAGTTTAGGAAATGCGGTTTTCAGCGCAGTATATATATATATAATATAAAAATATTGAGAAAATAATCAGATTTTCCATGAAAAATGTAGGTAAAAGAGCAGAAAAAGTTATATGAAAAGAAGAAACTAGTAAAAATCACAGCAAAAAGTTGGTTAAAGATCAAAAACTTTCATAGTAGTTTAGGAATGCGGGTTTCAGCGCAGTATATATATATATATAATATAAAAAAATTGAGAAAATAATCAGATTTTCCATGAAAAAAGTAAGTAAAAGAGCAGAAAAAGTTATATGAAAAGAACAAACTAGTAAAAATCACAGGAAAAAGTCGGTTAAAGATCAAAAACTTTCATAGTAGTTTAGGAAATGCGGGTTTCAGCGCAGTATATATATATATATATATATATATATATAAAAATATTGAGAAAATAATCAGATTTTCCATGAAAAATGTAGGTAAAAGAGCAGAAAAGTTATATGAAAAGAGAAGAAACTAGTAAAAATCACAGGAAAAAGTTGGTTAAAGATCAAAAACTTTCATAGTAGTTTAGGAAATGCGGGTTTCAGCGCAGTATATATATATATATATATAATGTAAAAATATTGAGAAAATAATCAGATTTTCCATGAAAAAAGTAGGTAAAAGAGCAGAAAAAGTTATATGAAAAGAAGAAACTAGTAAAAATCACAGAAAAAATTGGTTAAAGATCAAAAACTTTCATAGTAGTTTAGGAAATGCGGGTTTCAACGCAGTATATATATAAAAATAGCAAAAATATTGAGAAAATAATCAGATTTCCGATGAAAAATGTAGGTAAAAGAACAGAAAAAGTTATATAAAAAGAAGAAACTAGTAAAAATTACAGGAAAAAGTTGGTTAAAGATCAAAAACTTTCATAGTGGTTTAGGAAATGCGGGTTTCAGCGCAGTATATATATATATATAATATAGAAATATTGAGAAAATAATCAGATTTTCCATGAAAAATGTAGCTAAAAGAGCAGAAAAAGTTAGATGAAAAGAAGAAACTAGTAAAAATCACAGGAAAAAGTTGGTTAAAGATCAAAAACTTTCATAGTAGTTTAGGAAATGCGGGTTTCAGCGCAGTATATATATATATATAGCAGTATAATATAAAAATATTGAGAAAATAATCAGATTTTCCATGAAAAAAGTAGGTAAAAGAGCAGAAAAAGTTATATGAAAAGAAGAAACTATTAAAAATCACAGGAAAAAGATGGTTAAAGATCAAAAACTTTCATAGTAGTTTAGGAAATGTGGGTTTCAGCGCAGTATATATATATATAATATCAAGATATTGAGAAAATAATCAGATTTTCCATGAAAAATGTAGGTAAAAGAGCAGAAAAAGTTAAATGAAAAGAAGAAAATAGTAAAAATCACAGGAAAAAGTTGGTTAAAGATCAAAAACTTTCATAGTAGTTTAGGAAATGCGGGTTTCAGCGCAGTATATATATAAAAATAGCAGTATAATATAAAAATATTGAGAAAATAATCAGATTTTCCATGAAAAATGTAGGTAAAAGAGCAGAAAAAGTTATATGAAAAGAAGAAACTAGTAAAAATCACAGGAAAAAGTTGGTTAAAGATCAAAAACTTTCATAGTAGTTTAGGAAATGCGGGTTTCAGCGCAGTATATATATAAAAATAGCAGTATAATATAAAAATATTGAGAAAATAATCAGATTTTCCATGAAAAATGTAGGTAAAAGAGCAGAAAAAGTTATATGAAAAGAAGAAACTAGTAAAAATCACAGGAAAAAGTTGGTTACAGATCAAAAACTTTCATAGTAGTTTAGGAAATGCGGGTTTCAGCGCAGTATATATATATATAATATAAAAATATTGAGAAAATAATCAGATTTTCCATGAAAAAAGTAGCTAAAAGAGCAGAAAAAGTTATATGAAAAGAAGAAACTAGTAAAAATCACAGGAAAAAGTTGGTTAAAGATCAAAAACTTTCATAGTAGTTTAGGAAATGCGGGTTTCAGCGCAGTATATATATATATATAGCAGTATAATATAAAAATATTGAGAAAATAATCAGATTTTCCATGAAAAAAGTAGGTAAAAGAGCAGAAAAAGTTATATGAAAAGAAGAAACTGGTAAAAATCACAGGAAAAAGTTGGTTAAAGATCAAAAACTTTCATAGTAGTTTAGGAAATGTGGGTTTCAGCGCAGTATATATATATATAATATCAAAATATTGAGAAAATAATCAGATTTTCCATGAAAAATGTAGGTAAAAGAGCAGAAAAAGTTATATGAAAAGAAGAAACTAGTAAAAATCACAGGAAAAAGTTGGTTAAAGATCAAAAACTTTCATAGTAGTTTAGGAAATGCGGGTTTCAGCGCAGTATATATATAAAAATAGCAGTATAATATAAAAATATTGAGAAAATAATCAGATTTTCCATGAAATATGTAGGTAAAAGAGCAGAAAAAGTTATATGAAAAGAAGAAACTAGTAAAAATCACAGGAAAAAGTTGGTTAAAGATCAAAAACTTTCATAGTAGTTTAGGAAATGCGGGTTTCAGCGCAGTATATATATATATATAATATATAAAAATTGAGAAAATAATCATTTCAATCCATGAAATTTCCATGAAAAAAGTAGCTAAAAGAGCAGAAAAAGTTATATGAAAAGAAGAAACTAGTAAAAAACACAGGAAAAAGTTGGTTAGAGATCAAAAACTTTCATAGTAGTTTAGGAAATGCAGGTTTCAGCGCAGTATATATATATAATATCAAAATATTGAGAAAAAAATCAGATTTTCCATGAAAAATGTAGGTAAAAGAGCAGAAAAAGTTATATGAAAAGATGAAACTAGTAAAAATCACAGGAAAAAGTTGGTTACAGATCAAAAACTTTCATAGTAGTTTAGGAAATGCGGGTTTCAGCGCAGTATATATATATATATATATATATAATATAAAAATATTGAGAAAATAATCAGATTTTCCATGAAAAATGTAGGTAAAAGAGCAGAAAAAAGTTATATGAAAAGAAGAAACTAGTAAAAATCACAGGAAAAAGTTGGTTAAAGATCAAAAACTTTCATAGTAGTTTAGGAAATGCGGGGTTACAGCGCAGTATATATATAAAAATAGCAGTATAATATAAAAATATTGAGAAAATAATCAGATTTTCCATGAAAAATGTAGGTAAAAGAGCAGAAAAAGTTATATGAAAAGAAGAAACTAGTAAAAATCACAGGAAAAAAGTTGGTTAAAGATCAAAAACTTTCATAGTAGTTTAGGAAATGCGGGTTTCAGCGCAGTATATATATAAAAATAGCAGTATATATAAAAATATTGAGAAAATAATCAGATTTTCCATGAAAAATGTAGGTAAAAGAACAGAAAAAGTTATATGAAAAGAAGAAACTAGAAAAAATCACAAGAAAAAGTTGGTTACAGATCAAAAACTTTCATAGTATTTTAGGAAATGCGGGTTTTCAGCGCAGTATATATATAAAAATAGCAGTATAATATAAAAATATTGAGAAAATAATCAGATTTTCCATGAAAAATGTAGGTAAAGAGCAGAAAAAGTTATATGAAAAGAAGAAACTAGTAAAAATCACAGGAAAAAGTTGGTTAAAGATCAAAAACTTTCATAGTAGTTTAGGAAATGCGGGTTTCAGCGCAGTATATATATATATAATATAAAAATATTGAGAAAATAATCAGATTTTCCATGAAAAAAGTAGCTAAAAGAGCAGAAAAAGTTATATGAAAAGAAGAAACTAGTAAAAATCACAGGAAAAAGTTGGTTAAAGATCAAAAACTTTCATAGTAGTTTAGGAAATGCGGGTTTCAGCGCAGTATATATTTATATATAGCAGTATAATATAAAAATATTGAGAAAATAATCAGATTTTCCATGAAAAAAGTAGGTAAAAGAGCAGAAAAAGTTATATGAAAAGAAGAAACTGGTAAAAATCACAGGAAAAAGTTGGTTAAAGATCAAAAACTTTCATAGTAGTTTAGGAAATGTGGGTTTCAGCGCAGTATATATATATATAATATCAAAATATTGAGAAAATAATCAGATTTTCCATGAAAAATGTAGGTAAAAGAGCAGAAAAAGTTATATGAAAAGAAGAAACTAGTAAAAAATCACAGGAAAAAGTTGGTTAAAGATCAAAAACTTTCATAGTAGTTTAGGAAATGCGGGTTTCAGCGCAGTATATATATAAAAATAGCAGTATAATATAAAAAATATTGAGAAAATAATCAGATTTTCCATGAAATATGTAGGTAAAAGAGCAGAAAAGTTATATGAAAAGAAGAAACTAGTAAAAATCACAGGAAAAAGTTGGTTAAAGATCAAAAACTTTCATAGTAGTTTAGGAAATGCGGGTTTCAGCGCAGTATATATATATATATAATATATAAAAATTGAGAAAATAATCATTTCAATCCATGAAATTTCCATGAAAAAAGTAGCTAAAAGAGCAGAAAAAGTTATATGAAAAGAAGAAACTAGTAAAAAACACAGGAAAAAGTTGGTTAGAGATCAAAAACTTTCATAGTAGTTTAGGAAATGCAGGTTTCAGCGCAGTATTATATATAATATCAAAATATTGAGAAAAAAATCAGATTTTCCATGAAAAATGTAGGTAAAAGAGCAGAAAAAGTTATATGAAAAGATGAAACTAGTAAAAATCACAGGAAAAAGTTGGTTACAGATCAAAAACTTTCATAGTAGTTTAGGAAATGCGGGTTTTAGCGCAGTATATATATATATATATATATATAATATAAAAATATTGAGAAAATAATCAGATTTTCCATGAAAAATGTAGGTAAAAGAGCAGAAAAAGTTATATGAAAAGAAGAAACTAGTAAAAATCACAGGAAAAAGTTGGTTAAAGATCAAAAACTTTCATAGTAGTTTAGGAAATGCGGGGTTACAGCGCAGTATATATATAAAAATAGCAGTATAATATAAAAATATTGAGAAAATAATCAGATTTTCCATGAAAAATGTAGGTAAAAGAGCAGAAAAAGTTATATGAAAAGAAGAAACTAGTAAAAATCACAGGAAAAAGTTGGTTAAAGATCAAAAACTTTCATAGTAGTTTAGGAAAATGCGGGTTTCAGCGCAGTATATATATAAAAATAGCAGTATAATATAAAAATATTGAGAAAATAATCAGATTTTCCATGAAAAATGTAGGTAAAAGAACAGAAAAAGTTATATGAAAAGAAGAAACTAGTAAAAATCACAAGAAAAAGTTGGTTACAGATCAAAAACTTTCATAGTATTTTAGGAAATGCGGGTTTCAGCGCAGTATATATATATATAATATAAAAATATTGAGAAAATAATCAGATTTTCCACGAAAAAAGTAGCTAAAAGAGCAGAAAAAGTTATATGAAAAGAAGAAACTAGTAAAATCACAGGAAAAAGTTGGTTAAAGATCAAAAACTTTCATAGTAGTTTAGGAAATGCTGGTTTCAGCGCAGTATATATATAAAAATAGCAAAAATATTGAGAAAATAATCAGATTTTCCATGAAAAAGGTAGGTAAAAGAGCAGAAAAAGTTATATGAAAAGAAGAAACTAGTAAAAATCACAGGAAAAAGTTGGTTAAAGATCAAGAACTTTCATAGTAGTTTAGGAAATGCGGGTTTCAGCGCAGTATATATATATAATATCAAAATATTGAGAAAATAATCAGATTTTCCATGAAAAATGTAGGTAAAAGAGCAGAAAAAGTTATATGAAAAGAAGAAACTAGTAAAAATCACAAGAAAAAGTTGGTTAAAGATCAAAAACTTTCATAGTAGTATAGGAAATGCGGGTTTCAGCGCAGTATATATATAAAAATACCAGTATAATATAAAAATATTGAGAAAATAATCAGATTTTCCATGAAAAATGTAGGTAAAAGAGCAGAAAAAGTTATATTGAAAGAAGAAACTAGTAAAAATCACAGGAAAAAGTTGGCTAAAGATCAAAAACTTTCATAGTAGTTTAGGAAATGCGGGTTTCAGCGCGGTATATATATATATAATATCAAAATATTGAGAAAATAATCAGATTTTCCATGAAAAATGTATGTAAAAGAGCAGAAAATGTTATATGAAAAGAAGAAACTAGTAAAAATCACAGGAAAAAGTTGGTGAAAGATCAAAACCTTTCATAGTAGTTTAGGAAATGCGGGTTTCAGCGCAGTATATATATATAATATCAAAATATTGAGAAAATAATCAGATTTTCCATGAAAAATGTAGGTTAAAAGAGCAGAAAAAGTTATATGAAAAGAAGAACCTAGTAAAAATCACAGGAAAAATTTGGTTAAAGATCAAAAACTTTCATAGTAGTTTAGGAAATGCGGGTTTCAGTGCAGTATATATATAAAAATAGCAAAAATATTAAGAAAATAATCAGATTTTCCATGAAAAATGTAGGTAAAAGAGCAAAAAAAGTTATATGAAAAGAAGAAACTAGTAAAAATCACAGAAAAAAGTTGGTTAAAGATCAAAAACTTTCATAGTAGTTTAGGAAATGCGGGTTTCAGCGCAGTATATATGTATATATAATATAAAATATGAGGAAAATAATCAGATTTTCCATGAAAAATGTAGGTAAAAGAGCAGAAAAAGTTATATGAAAAGAAGAAACTAGTAAAAATCACAGGAAAAAGTTGGTTAAGGATCAAAACCTTTCATAGTAGTTTAGGAAATGCTGGTTTCAGCGCAGTATATATATATAATATCAAAATATTGAGAAAATAATCAGATTTTCCATGAAAAATGTAGGTAAAAGAGCAGAAAAAGTTATATGAAAAGAAGAAACTAGTAAAAATCACAGGAAAAAGTTGGTTAAAGATCAAAAACTTTCATAGTAGTTTAGGAAATGCGGGTTTCAGTGCAGTATATATATAAAAATAGCAAAAATATTGAGAAAATAATCAGATTTTCCATGAAAAATGTAGGTAAAAGAGCAGAAAAAGTTATATGAAAAGAAGAAACTAGTAAAAATCACAGAAAAAAGTTGGTTAAAGATCAAAAACTTTCATAGTAGTTTAGGAAATGCGGGTTTCAGCGCAGTATATATATATAATATCAAAATATTGAGAAAATAATCAGATTTTCCATGAAAATGTAGATAAAAGAGCAGAAAAAGTTATATGAAAAGAAGAAACTAGTAAAAATCACAGGAAAAAGTTGGTTAAAGATCAAAAACTTTCATAGTTATTTAGGAAATGCGTGTTTCAGTGCAGTATATATATATATATAATATAAAAATATTGAGAAAATAATCAGATTTTCAATGAAAAAAGTAGGTAAAAGAGCAGAAAAAGTTATATGAAAAGAAGAAACTAGTAAAAATCACAGGAAAAAGTTGGTTAAAGATCAAAAACTTTCATAGTAGTTTAGGAAATGCGGGTTTTCAGCGCAGTATATATATATATATATATATATATATATAATATAAAAATATTGAGAAAATAATCAGATTTTCCATGAAAAATGTAGGTAAAAGAGCAGAAAAATAATAGAAGAAGAACTAGTAAAAATCACAGGAAAAATTTGGTTAAAGATCAAAAACTTTCATAGTAGTTTAGGAAATGCGGGTTTCAGCGCGGTATATATATATATAATATCAAAATATTGAGAAAATAATCAGATTTTCCATGAAAAATGTATGTAAAAGAGCAGAAAAAGTTATATGAAAAGAAGAAACTAGTAAAAATCACAGGGAAAAAGTTGGTTAAAGATCAAAACCTTTCATAGTAGTTTAGGAAATGCGGGTTCAGCGCGGTATATATATATAATATCAAAATATTGAGAAAATAATCAGATTTTCCATGAAAAATGTAGGTAAAAGAGCAGAAAAAGTTATATGAAAAGAAGAAACTAGTAAAAATCACAGGAAAAAGTTGGTTAAAGATCAAAAACTTTCATAGTAGTTTAGGAAATGCGGGTTTCAGTGCAGTATATATATAAAAATAGCAAAAATATTGAGAAAATAATCAGATTTTCCATGAAAAATGTAGGTAAAAGAGCAGGAAAAAGTTATATGAAAAGAAGAAACTAGTAAAAATCACAGAAAAAAGTTGGTTAAAGATGAAAAACTTTCATAGTAGCTTAGGAAATGCGGGTTTCAGCGCAGTATATATATAAAAATAGCAGTATAATATAAAAATATTGAGAAAATAATCAGATTTTCCATGAAGAATGTAGGTAAAAGAGCAGAAAAGTTATATGAAAAGAAGAAACTAGTAAAAATCACAGAAAAAAGTTGGTTAAAGATCAAAAACTTTCATAGTAGTTTAGGAAATGCGGGTTTCAGCGCAGTATATATATATATATAATATAAAAATATTGAGAAAATAATCAGATTTTCCATGAAAAATGTATGTAAAAGAGCAGAAAAAGTTATATGAAAAGAAGAAACTAGTAAAAATCACAGGAAAAAAGTTGGTTAAGGATCAAAACCTTTCATAGTAGTTTAGGAAATGCGGGTTTCAGCGCAGAGTATAATATATATAATATCAAAATATTGAGAAAATAATCAGATTTTCCATGAAAAATGTAGGTAAAAGAGCAGAAAAAGTTATATGAAAAGAAGAAACTAGTAAAATCACAGGAAAAAGTTGGTTAAAGATCAAAAACTTTCATAGTAGTTTAGGAAATGCGGGTTTCAGTGCAGTATATATATAAAAATAGCAAAAATATTGAGAAAATAATCAGATTTTCCATGAAAAATGTAGGTAAAAGAGCAGAAAAAGTTATATGAAAAGAAGAAACTAGTAAAAATCACAGAAAAAAGTTGGTTAAAGATGAAAAACTTTCATAGTAGCTTAGGAAATGCGGGTTTCAGCGCAGTATATATATAAAAATAGCAGTATAATATAAAAATATTGAGAAAATAATCAGATTTTCCATGAAAAAAGCAGGTAAAAGAGCAGAAAAGTTATATGAAAAGAAGAAACTAGTAAAAATCACAGAAAAAAGTTGGTTAAAGATCAAAAACTTTCATAGTAGTTTAGGAAATGCGGGTTTCAGCGCAGTATATATATATATATAATATAAAAATATTGAGAAAATAATCAGATTTTCCATGAAAAATGTATGTAAAAGAGCAGAAAAAGTTATATGAAAAGAAGAAACTAGTAAAAATCACAGGAAAAAGTTGGTTAAGGATCAAAACCTTTCATAGTAGTTTAGGAAATGCGAGTTTCAGCGCAGTATATATATATAATATCAAAATATTGAGAAAATAATCAGATTTTCCATGAAAAATGTAGGTAAAAGAGCAGAAAAAGTTATATGAAAAGAAGAAACTAGTAAAAATCACAGAAAAAAAGTTGGTTAAAGATCAAAAACTTTTATAGTAGTTTAGGAAATGCGGGTTTCAGCGCAGTATATATATATATATAATATAAAAATATTGAGAAAATAATCAGATTTTCCATGAAAAATGTATGTAAAAGAGCAGAAAAAGTTATATGAAAAGAAGAAACTAGTAAAAATCACAGGAAAAAGTTGGTTAAGGATCAAAACCTTTCATATTAGTTTAGGAAATGCGGGTTTCAGCGCAGTATATATATATAATATCAAAATATTGAGAAAATAATCAGATTTTCCATGAAAAATGTAGGTAAAAGAGCAGAAAAAGTTATATGAAAAGAAGAAACTAGTAAAAATCACAGGAAAAAGTTGGTTAAAGATCAAAAACTTTCATAGTAGTTTAGGAAATGCGGGTTTCAGTGCAGTATATATATAAAAATAGCAAAAATATTGAGAAAATAATCAGATTTTCCATGAAAAATGTAGGTAAAAGAACAGAAAAAGTTATATGAAAAGAAGAAACTAGTAAAAATCACAGAAAAAAGTTGGTTAAAGATCAAAAACTTTCATAGTAGTTTAGGAAATGCGGGTTTCAGCGCAGTATATATATAAAAATAGCAGTATAGTGTAAAATATTGAGAAAATAATCAGATTTTTCCATGAAAAAAAGCAGGTAAAAGAGCAGAAAAAGTTATATGAAAAAAAGAAACTAGTAAAAATCACAGGAAAAAGTTGGTTAAAGATCAAAAACTTTCATAGTAGTTTAGGAAATGCGGGTTTCAGTGCAGTATATATATGTATATAATATAAAAATATTGAGAAAATAATCAGATTTTCAATGAAAAAAGTAGGTAAAAGAGCAGAAAAAGTTATATGAAAAGAAGAAACTAGTAAAAATCACAGGAAAAAGTTGGTTAAAGATCAAAAACTTTCATAGTAGTTTAGGAAATGCGGGTTTCAGCGCAGTATATATATATAATAATATATATATATATATATAATATAAAAATATTGAGAAAATAATCAGATTTTCCATGAAAAATGTATGTAAAAGAACAGAAAAAGTTATATGAAAAGAAAGAAACTAGTAAAAATCACAGGAAAAAGTTGGTTAAGGATCAAAACCTTTCATATTAGTTTAGGAAATGCGGGTTTCAGCGCAGTATATATATATAATATCAAAATATTGAGAAAATAATCAGATTTTCCATGAAAAAAGTAGGTAAAAGAGCAGAAAAAGTTATATGAAAAGAAGAAACTAGTAAAAATCACAGGAAAAAGTTGGTAAAGATCAAAAACTTTCATAGTAGTTTAGGAAATGCGGGTTTCAGTGCAGTATATATATAAAAATAGCAAAAATATGAGAAAATAATCAGATTTTCCATGAAAAATGTAGGTAAAAGAGCAGAAAAAGTTATATGAAAAGAAGAAACTAGTAAAAATCACAGAAAAAAAGTTGGTTTAAAGATCAAAAACTTTCAAAGTAGTTTAGGAAATGCGGGTTTCAGCGCAGTATATATATAAAAATAGCAAAAATATTGAGAAAATAATCAGATTTTCCATGAAAAATGTAGGTAAAAGAGCAGAAAAAATTATCATGAAAAGAAGAAACTAGTAAAAATCACAGGAAAAAGGTTGGTTAAAGATCAAAAACTTTCATAGTAGTTTAGGAAATGCGGGTTTCAGCGCAGTATATATATAAAAATAGCAAATATTGAGAAAATAATCAGATTTTCCATGAAAAATGTAGGTAAAAGAGCAGAAAAAGTTATATGAAAAGAAGAAACTAGTAAAAATCACAGCAAAAAGTTGGTTAAAGATCAAAAACTTTCATAGTAGTTTAGGAAATGCGGGTTTCAGCGCAGTATATATATATATATAATATAAAAATAGTGAGAAAATAATCAGATTTTCCATGAAAAATGTAGGTAAAAGAGCAGAAAAAGTTATATGAAAGAAGAAACTAGTAAAAATCACAGGAAAAAGTTGGTTAAGATCAAAAACTTTCATAGTAGTTTAGGAAATGCGGGTTTCAGCGCAGTATATATATAAAAATAGCAAAAATATTGAGAAAATAACCAGATTTTCCATGAAAAAAGTAGGTAAAAGAGCAGAAAAAGTTATATGAAAAGAAGAAACTAGTAAAAATCACAGGAAAAAGTTGGTTAAAGATCAACAACTTTCATAGTAGTTTAGGAAATGCGGGTTTCAGCGCAGTATATATATAAAAATAGCAAAAATATTGAGAAAATAATCAGATTTTCCATGAAAAATGTAGGTAAAAGAGCAGAAAAAGTTATATGAAAAGAAGAAACTAGTAAAAATCACAGGAAAAAGTTGGTTAAAGATCAAAAACTTTCATAGTAGTTTAGGAAATGCGGGTTTCAGCGCAGTTTATATATATATAATATAAAAATATTGAGAAAATAATCAGATTTTCCATGAAAAATGTAGGTAAAAGAGCAGAAAAAGTTATATGAAAAGAAGAAACTAGTAAAAATCACAGGAAAAAGTTGGTTAAAGATCAAAAACGTTCATAGTAGCTTAGGAAATGCGGGTTTCAGCGCAGTATATATATATATAATATAAAAATATTGAGAAAATAATCAGATTTTCCATGAAAAATGTAGGTAAAAGAGCAGAAAAAGTTATATGAAAGAAGAAACTAGTAAAAATCACAGGAAAAAGTTGGTTAAAGATCAAAAACTTTCATAGTAGTTTAGGAAATGCGGGTTTTCAGCGCAGTATATATATAAAAATAGCCGTATAATATAAAAATATTGAGAAAATAATCAGATTTTCCATGAAAAATGTAGGTAAAAGAGCAGAAAAAGTTATATGAAAAGAGAGAACTAGTAAAAATCACAGGAAAAAGTTGGTTAAAGATCAAAAACTTTCATAGTAGTTTAGGAAATGCGGGTTTCAGCGCAGTATATATATAAAAATAGCAAAAATATTGAGAAAATAATCAGATTTTCCATGAAAAATGTAAGTAAAAGAGCAGAAAAAGTTATATGAAAAGAAGAAACTAGTAAAAATCACAGGAAAAAGTTGGTTAAAGATCAAAAACTTTCATAGTAGTTTAGGAAATGCGGGTTTCAGTATATATATAAAAATAGCAGTATAATATAAAAATATTGAGAAAATAATCAGATTTTCCATGAAAAATGTAGGTAAAAGAGCAGAAAAAGTTATATGAAAAGAAGAAACTAGTAAAAATCACAGGAAAAAGTTGGTTAAAGATCAAAAACTTTCAAAGTAGTTTAGGAAATGCGGGTTTCAGCGCAGTATATATATAAAAATAGCAAAAATATTGAGAAAATAATCAGATTTTCCATGAAAAATGTAGGTAAAAGAGCAGAAAAAATTATATGAAAAGAAGAAACTAGTAAAAATCACAGGAAAAAGTTGGTTAAAGATCAAAAACTTTCATAGTAGTTTAGGAAATGCGGGTTTCAGCGCAGTATATATATAAAAATAGCAAAAATATTGAGAAAATAATCAGATTTTCCATGAAAAATGTAGGTAAAAGAGCAGAAAAAGTTATATGAAAAGAAGAAACTAGTAAAAATCACAGGAAAAAGTTGGTTAAAGATCAAAAACTTTCATAGTAGTTTAGGAAATGCGGGTTTCAGCGCAGTATATATATATATATATAATATAAAAATAGTGAGAAAATAATCAGATTTTCCATGAAAAATGTAGGTAAAAGAGCAGAAAAAGTTATATGAAAGAAGAAACTAGTAAAAATCACAGGAAAAAGTTGGTTAAAGATCAAAAACTTTCATAGTAGTTTAGGAAATGCGGGTTTCAGCGCAGTATATATATAAAAATAGCAAAAATATTGAGAAAATAACCAGATTTTCCATGAAAAAAGTAGGTAAAAGAGCAGAAAAAGTTATATGAAAAGAAGAAACTAGTAAAAATCACAGGAAAAAGTTGGTTAAAGATCAAAAACTTTCATAGTAGTTTAGGAAATGCGGGTTTCAGCGCAGTATATATATAAAAATAGCAAAAATATTGAGAAAATCAGATTTTCCATGAAAAATGTAGGTAAAAGGGCAGAAAAAGTTATATGAAAAGAAGAAACTAGTAAAAATCACAGGAAAAAGTTGGTTAAAGATCAAAAACTTTCATAGTAGTTTAGGAAATGCGGGTTTCAGCGCAGTATATATATAAAAATAGCAAAAATATTGAGAAAATAATCAGATTTTCCATGAAAAATGTAGGTAAAAGAGCAGAAAAAGTTATATGAAAAGAAGAAACTAGTAAAAATCACAGGAAAAAGTTGGTTAAAGATCAAAAACTTTCATAGTAGCTTAGGAAATGCGGGTTTCATATAAAAATATTGAGAAAATTATCAGATTTTCCATGAAAAAAGGAGGTAAAAGAGCAGAAAAAGTTATATGAAAAGAAGAAACTAGTTAAAATCACAGGAAAAAGTTGGTTAAAGATCAAAAACTTTCATAGTGGTTTAGGAAATGCGGGTTTCAGCGCAGTATATATATAAAAATAGCAGTATAATATAAAAATATTGAGAAAATAATCAGATTTTCCATGAAAAAAGTAGGTAAAAGAGCAGAAAAAGTTATATGAAAAGAAGAAACTAGTAAAAATCACAGGAAAAAGTTGGTTAAAGATCAAAAACTTTCATAGTAGTTTAGGAAATGCGGGTTTCAGCGCAGTATATATATATATAATATAGAAATATTGAGAAAATAATCAGATTTTCCATGAAAAAAGTAGGTAAAAGAGCAGAAAAAGTTATATGAAAAGAAGAAACTAGTAAAAATCACAGGAAAAAGTTGGTTAAAGATCAAAAACGTTCATAGTAGTTTAGGAAATGCGGGTTTCAGCGCAGTCTATATAAATATAAAATAAAAATATTGAGAAAATAATCAGATTTTCCATGAAAAATTTAGGTAAAAGAGCAGAAAAAGTTATATGAAAAGAAGAAACTAGTAAAAATCACAGGAAAAAGTTGGTTAAAGATCAAAAACTTTCATAGTAGTTTAGGAAATGCGGGTTTCAGCGCAGTATATATGTATATAAAATAAAAATATTGAGAAAATGATCAGATTTTCCATGAAAAATGTAGGTAAAAGAGCAGAAAAAGTTATATGAAAAGAAGAAACTAGTAAAAATCAAAGGAAAAAGTTGGTTAAAGATCAAAAACGTTCATAGTAGTTTAGGAAATGCGGGTTTCAGCGCAGTATATATATATATAATATAAAAATATTGAGAAAATAATCAGATTTTCCATGAAAAAAGTAGGTAAAAGAGCAGAAAAAGTTATATGAAAAGAAGAAACTAGTAAAAATCACAGGAAAAAGTTGGTTAAAGATCAAAAACGTTCATAGTAGTTTAGGAAATGCGGGTTTCAGCGCAGTATATATATATATAATATAAAAATATTGAGAAAATAATCAGATTTTCCATGAAAAATTTAGGTAAAAGAGCAGAAAAAGTTATATGAAAAGAAGAAACTAGTAAACATCACAGGAAAAAGTTGGTTAAAGATCGAAAACTTTCATAGTAGTTTATGAAATGCGGGTTTCAGCGCAGTATATATATATATATATAATATAAAAATATTGAGAAAATAATCAGATTTTCCATGAAAAAAGTAGGTAAAAGAGCAGAAAAAGTTATATGAAAAGAAGAAACTAGTAAAAATCACAGGAAAAATTTGGTTAAAGATCAAAAACTTTCATAGTAGTTTAGGAAATGCGGGTTTCAGCGCAGTATATATATATATAATATAGAAATATTGAGAAAATAATCAGATTTTCCATGAAAAAAGTAGGTAAAAGAGCAGAAAAAGTTATATGAAAAGAAGAAACTAGTAAAAATCACAGGAAAAAGTTTGTTAAAGATCAAAAACTTTCATAGTAGTTTAGGAAATGCGGGTTTCAGCGCAGTATATATATAAAAATAGCAGTTTAATATAAAAATATTGAGAAAATAATCAGATTTTCCATGAAAAATGTAGGTAAAAGAGCAGAAAAAGTTATATGAAAAGAAGAAACTAGTAAAAATCACAGGAAAAAGTTGGTTAAAGATCAAAAACTTTCATAGTAGTTTAGGAAATGCGGGTTTCAGCGCAGTATATATATAAAAATAGCCGTATAATATAAAAATATTGAGAAAATAATCAGATTTTCCATGAAAAATGTAGGTAAAAGAGCAGAAAAAGTTATATGAAAAGAAGAAACTAGTAAAAATCACAGGAAAAAGTTGGTTAAAGATCAAAAACGTTCATAGTAGTTTAGGAAATGCGGGTTTCAGCGCAGTATATATATAAAAATAGCAAAAATATTGAGAAAATAATCAGATTTTCCATGAAAAATGTAAGTAAAAGAGCAGAAAAAGTTATATGAAAAGAAGAAACTAGTAAAAATCACAGGAAAAAGTTGGTTAAAGATCAAAAACTTTCATAGTAGTTTAGGAAATGCGGGTTTCAGCGCAGTATATATATAAAAATAGCAGTATAATATAAAAATATTGAGAAAATAATCAGATTTTCCATGAAAAATGTAGGTAAAAGAGCAGAAAAAGTTATATGAAAAGAAGAAACTAGTAAAAATCACAGGAAAAAGCTGGTTAAAGATCAAAAACTTTCATAGTAGTTTAGGAAATGCGGGTTTCAGCGCAGTATATATATATATAATATAAAAATATTGAGAAAATAATCAGATTTTCCATGAAAAATGTAGGTAAAAGAGCAGAAAAAGTTATATGAAAAGAAGAAACTAGTAAAAATCGCAGGAAAAAGTTGGTTAAAGATCAAAAACTTTCATAGTAGTTTAGGAAATGCGGGTTTCAGCGCAGTATATATATATATAATATAAAAATATTGAGAAAATAATCAGATTTTCCATGAAAATTGTAGGTAAAAGAGCAGAAAAAGTTATATGAAAAGAAGAAACTAGTAAAAATCACAGGAAAAAGCTGGTTAAAGATCAAAAACTTTCATAGTAGTTTAGGAAATGCGGGTTTCAGCGCAGTATATATATATATAATATAAAAATATTGAGAAAATAATCAGATTTTCCATGAAAAATGTAGGTAAAAGAGCAGAAAAAGTTATATGAAAAGAAGAAACTAGTAAAAATCACAGGAAAAAGTTGGTTAAAGATCAAAAACTTTCATAGTAGTTTAGGAAATGCGGGTTTCAGCGCAGTATATATATATAATATAAAAATATTGAGAAAATAATCAGATTTTCCATGAAAAAAGAAGGTAAAAGAGCAGAAAAAGTTATATGAAAAGAAGAAACTAGTAAAAATCACAGGAAAAAGTTGGTTAAAGATCAAAAACTTTCATAGTAGTTTAGGAAATGCGGGTTTCAGCGCAGTATATATATATATATAATATAAAAATATTGAGAAAATAATCAGATTTTCCACGAAAAAAGTAGGTAAAAGAGCAGAAAAAGTTATATGAAAAGAAGAAACTAGTAAAAAACACAGAAAAAAGTTGGTTAAAGATCAAAAACTTTCATAGTAGTTTAGGATATGCGGGCTTCAGCGCAGTATATATATAAAAATAGCAAAACTATTGAGAAAATAATCAGATTTTCCATGAAAAATGTAGGTAAAAGAGCAGAAAAAGTTATATGAAAAGAAGAAACTAGTAAAAATCACAGGAAAAAGTTGGTTAAAGACCAAAAACTTTCATAGTAGTTTAGGAAATGCGGGTTTCAGCGCAGTATATATATATATATAATTTAAAAATAGTGAGAAAATAATCAGATTTTCCATGAAAAATGTAGGTAAAAGAGCAGAAAAAGTTATATGAAAAGAAGAAACTAGTAAAAATCACAGGAAAAAGTTGGTTAAAGATCAAAAACTTTCATAGTAGTTTAGGAAATGCGGGTTTCAGCGCAGTATATATATAAAAATAGCAAAAATATTGAGAAAATCAGAATTTCCATGAAAAATGTAGGTAAAAGAGCAGAAAAAGTTATATGAAAAGAAGAAACTAGTAAAAATCACAGGAAAAAGTTGGTTAAAGATCAAAAACTTTCATAGTAGTTTAGGAAATGCGGGCTTCAGCGCAGTGTATATATAAAAATAGCAAAAATATTGAGAAAATAATCAGATTTTCCATGAAAAATGTAGGTAAAAGAGCAGAAAAAGTTATATGAAAAGAAGAAACTAGTAAAAATCACAGGAAAAAGTTGATTAAAGATCAAAAACTTTCATAGTAGTTTAGGAAATGCGGGTTTCAGCGCAATATATATAAATATATAATATAAAAATATCGAGAAAATAATCAGATTTTCCATGAAAAATGTAGGTAAAAGAGCAGAAAAAGTTATATGAAAAGAAGAAACTAGTAAAAATCGCAGGAAAAAGTTGGTTAAAGATCAAAAACTTTCATAGTAGTTTAGGAAATGCGGGTTTCAGCGCAGTATATATATATATAATATAAAAATATTGAGAAAATATTCAGATTTTCCATGAAAAATGTAGGTAAAAGAGCAGAAAAAGTTATATGAAAAGAAGAAACTAGTAAAAACCACAGGAAAAAGTTGGTTAAAGATCAAAAACTTTCATAGTAGTTTAGGAAATGCGGGTTTCAGCGCAGTATATATATATATAATATAAAAATATTGAGAAAATAATCAGATTTTCCATGAAAAATGTAGGTTAAAGAGCAGAAAAAGTTATATGAAAAGAAGAAACTAGTAAAAACCACAGGAAAAAGTTGGTTAAAGATCAAAAACTTTCATAGTAGTTTAGGAAATGCGGGTTTCAGCGCGGTATATATATAAAAATGGCAGTATAATATAAAAATATTGAGAAAATAATCAGATTTTCCATTAAAAAAGTAGGTAAAAGAGCAGACAAAGTTATATGAAAAGAAGAAACTAGTAAAAATCACAGGAAAAAGTTGGTTAAAGATCAAAAACTTTCATAGTAGTTTAGGAAATGCGGTTTTCAGCGCAGTATATATATATATAATATAAACATATTGAGAAAATAATCAGATTTTCCATGAAAAATGTAGGTAAGAGAGCAGAAAAAGTTATATGAAAAGAAGAAACTAGTAAAAACCACAGGAAAAAGTTGGTTTAAGATCAAAAACTTTCATAGTAGTTTAGGAAATGCGGGTTTCAGCGCAGTATATATATATAAATAGCAGTATAATATAAAAATATTGAGAAAATAATCAGATTTTCCATGAAAAAAGTAGGTAAAAGAGCAGAAAAAGTTATATGAAAAGAAGAAACTAGTAAAAATCACAGGAAAAAGTTGGTTAAAGATCAAAAACTTTCATAGTAGTTTAGGAAATGCGGGTTTCAGCGCAGTATATATATATATAGCAGTATAATATAAAAATATTGAGAAAATAATCAGATTTTCCATGAAAAAAGTAGGTAAAAGAGCAGAAAAAGTTATATGAAAAGAAGAAACTAGTAAAAATCACAGGAAAAAGTTGGTTAAAGATCAAAAACTTTCATAGTAGTTCAGGAAATGCGGGTTTCAGCGCAGTATATATATATATATATAATATAAAATTATTGAGAAAATAATCAGATTTTCCATGAAAAAAGTAGGTAAAAGAGCAGAAAAAGTTGAAAAGAAGAAACTAGTAAAAATCACAGGAAAAAGTTGGTTAAAGATCAAAAACGTTCATAGTAGTTTAGGAAATGCGGGTTTCAGCGCAGTATATATATATATAATATAAAAATATTGAGAAAATAATCAGATTTTCCATGAAAAATTTAGGTAAAAGAGCAGAAAAAGTTATATGAAAAGAAGAAACTAGTAAAAATCACAGGAAAAAGTTGGTTAAAGATCAAAAACTTTCATAGTAGTTTAGGAAATGCGGGTTTCAGCGCAGTATATATATATATAATATAAAAATATTGAGAAAATAATCAGATATTCCATGAAAAATGTAGGTAAAAGAGCAGAAAAAGTTATATGAAAAGAAGAAACTAGTAAAAATCACAGGAAAAAGTTGGTTAAGGATCAAAAACTTTCATAGTAGTTTAGGAAATGCGGGTTTCAGCGCAGTATATACATAAAAATAGCAAAAATATTAAGAAAATAATCAGATTTTCCATGAAAAATGTAGGTAAAAGAGCAGAAAAAGTTATATGAAAAGAAGAAACTAGTAAAAATCACAGGAAAAAGTTGGTTAAAGATCAAAAACTTTCATAGTAGTTTAGGAAATGCGGGTTTCAGCGCAGTATATATATATATAGCAGTATAATATAAAAATATTGAGAAAATAATCAGATTTTCCATGAAAAAAGTAGGTAAAAGAGCAGAAAAAGTTATATGAAAAGAAGAAACTAGTAAAAATCACAGGAAAAAGTTGGTTAAAGATCAAAAACTTTCATAGTAGTTCAGGAAATGCGGGTTTCAGCGCAGTATATATATATATATATAATATAAAATTATTGAGAAAATAATCAGATTTTCCATGAAAAAAGTAGGTAAAAGAGCAGAAAAAGTTGAAAAGAAGAAACTAGTAAAAATCACAGGAAAAAGTTGGTTAAAGATCAAAAACGTTCATAGTAGTTTAGGAAATGCGGGTTTCAGCGCAGTATATATATATATAATATAAAAATATTGAGAAAATAATCAGATTTTCCATGAAAAATTTAGGTAAAAGAGCAGAAAAAGTTATATGAAAAGAAGAAACTAGTAAAAATCACAGGAAAAAGTTGGTTAAAGATCAAAAACTTTCATAGTAGTTTAGGAAATGCGGGTTTCAGCGCAGTATATATATATATAATATAAAAATATTGAGAAAATAATCAGATATTCCATGAAAAATGTAGGTAAAAGAGCAGAAAAAGTTATATGAAAAGAAGAAACTAGTAAAAATCACAGGAAAAAGTTGGTTAAAGATCAAAAACTTTCATAGTAGTTTAGGAAATGCGGGTTTCAGCGCAGTATATACATAAAAATAGCAAAAATATTAAGAAAATAATCAGATTTTCCATGAAAAATGTAGGTAAAAGAGCAGAAAAAGTTATATGAAAAGAAGAAACTAGTAAAAATCACAGGAAAAAGTTGGTTAAAGATCAAAAACTTTCATAGTAGTTTAGGAAATGCGGGTTTCAGCGCAGTATATATATATATAATATAAAAATATTGAGAAAATAATCAGATTTTCCATGAAAAATGTAGGTAAAAGAGCAGAAAAAGTTATATGAAAAGAAGAAACTAGTAAAAATCACAGGAAAAAGTTGGTTAAAGATCAAAAACTTTCATAGTAGTTTAGGAAATGCGGGTTTCAGCGCAGTATAAATATATAATATAAAAATATTGAGAAAATAATCAGATTTTCCATGAAAAAAGTAGGTAAAAGGGCAGAAAAAGTTATATGAAAAGAAGAAACTAGTAAAAATCAAAGGAAAAAGTTGGTTAAAGATCAAAAACTTTCATAGTAGTTTAGGAAATGCGGGTTTCAGCGCAGTATATATATATATATTATATAAATATTGAGAAAATAATCAGATTTTCCATGAAAAATTTAGGTGAAAGAGCAGAAAAAGTTATATGAAAAGAAGAAACTAGTAAAAATCACAGGAAAAAGTTGGTTAAAGATCAAAAACGTTCATAGTAGTTTAGGAAATGCGGGTTTCAGCGCAGTATATATATAAAAATAGCAAAAAAAGTAGGTAAAAGAGCAGAAAAAGTTATATGAAAAGAAGAAACTAGTAAAAATCACAGGAAAAAGTTTGTTAAAGATCAAAAACTTTCATAGTAGTTTAGGAAATGCGGGTTTCAGCGCAGTATATATATATATAATATAAAAATATTGAGAAAATAATCAGATTTTCCATGAAAAATGTAGGTAAAAGAGCAGAAAAAGTTATATGAAAAGAAGAAACTAGTAAAAATCACAGGAAAAAGTTGGTTAAATATCAAAAACTTTCATAGTAGTTTAGGAAATGCGGGTTTCAGCGCAGTATATATATAAAAATAGCAAAAATATTGAGAAAATAATCAGATTTTCCATGAAAAATGTAGGTAAAAGAGCAGAAAAAGTTATATGAAAAGAAGAAACTAGTAAAAATCACAGGAAAAAGTTGGTTAAAGATCAAAAACTTTCATAGTAGTTTAGGAAATGCGGGTTTCAGCGCAGTATATATATAAAAATAGCAAAAATATTGAGAAAATAATCAGATTTTCCATGAAAAATGTGGGTAAAAAAGCAGAAAAAGTTATATGAAAAGAAGAAACTAGTAAAAATCACAGGAAAAAGTTGGTTAAAGATCAAGAACTTTCATAGTAGCTTAGGAAATGCGGGTTTCAGCGCAGTATATATATATATAAAATAAAAATATTGAGAAAATAATCAGATTTTCCATGAAAAATTTAGGTAAAAGAGCAGAAAAAGTTATATGAAAAGAAGAAACTAGTAAAAATCACAGGAAAAAGTCGGTTAAAGATCAAACTTTCATAGTAGTTTAGGAAATGCGGGTTTCAGCGCAGTATATATATATATATATAATATAAAAATATTGAGAAAATAATCAGATTTTCCATGAAAAATGTAGGTAAAAGAGCAGAAAAAGTTATATGAAAAGAAGAAACTAGTAAAAATCACAGGAAAAAGTTGGTTAAATATCAAAAACTTTCATAGTAGTTTAGGAAATGCGGGTTTCAGCGCAGTATATATATAAAAATAGCAAAAATATTGAGAAAATAATCAGATTTTCCATGAAAAATGTAGGTAAAAGAGCAGAAAAAGTTATATGAAAAGAAGAAACTAGTAAAAATCACAGGAAAAAGTTGGTTAAAGATCAAAAACTTTCATAGTAGTTTAGGAAATGCGGGTTTCAGCGTAGTATATATATAAAAATAGCAAAAATATTGAGAAAATAATCAGATTTTCCATGAAAAATGTGGGTAAAAGAGCAGAAAAAGTTATATGAAAAGAAGAAACTAGTAAAAATCACAGGAGAAAGTTGGTTAAAGATCAAAAACTTTCATAGTAGTTTAGGAAATGCGGGTTTCAGCGCAGTATATATATATATATAAAATAAAAATATTGAGAAAATAATCAGATTTTCCATGAAAAATTTAGGTAAAAGAGCAGAAAAAGTTATATGAAAAGAAGAAACTAGTAAAAATCACAGGAAAAAGTCGGTTAAAGATCAAACTTTCATAGTAGTTTAGGAAATGCGGGTTTCAGCGCAGTATATATATATATATAATATAAAAATATTGAGAAAATAATCAGATTTTCCATGAAAAATGTAGGTAAAAGAGCAGAAAAAGTTATATGAAAAGAAGAAACTAGTAAAAATCACAGGAAAAAGTTGGTTAAAGATCAAAAACTTTCATAGTAGTTTAGGAAATGCGGGTTTCAGCGCAGTATATATATAAAAATAGCAAAAATATTGAGAAAATAACCAGATTTTAAATGAAAAATGTAGGTAAAAGAGCAGAAAAAGTTATATGAAAAGAAGAAACTAGTAAAAATCACAGGAAAAAGTTGGTTAAAAATCAAAAACTTTCATAGTAGTTTAGGAAATGCGGGTTTCAGCGTAGTATATATATAAAAATAGCAAAAATATTGAGAAAATAATCAGATTTTCCATGAAAAATGTGGGTAAAAGAGCAGAAAAAGTTATATGAAAAGAAGAAACTAGTAAAAATCACAGGAGAAAGTTGGTTAAAGATCAAAAACTTTCATAGTAGTTTAGGAAATGCGGGTTTCAGCGCAGTATATATATATATATAAAATAAAAATATTGAGAAAATAATCAGATTTTCCATGAAAAATTTAGGTAAAAGAGCAGAAAAAGTTATATGAAAAGAAGAAACTAGTAAAAATCACAGGAAAAAGTCGGTTAAAGATCAAACTTTCATAGTAGTTTAGGAAATGCGGGTTTCAGCGCAGTATATATATATATATAATATAAAAATATTGAGAAAATAATCAGATTTTCCATGAAAAATGTAGGTAAAAGAGCAGAAAAAGTTATATGAAAAGAAGAAACTAGTAAAAATCACAGGAAAAAGTTGGTTAAAGATCAAAAACTTTCATAGTAGTTTAGGAAATGCGGGTTTCAGCGCAGTATATATATAAAAATAGCAAAAATATTGAGAAAATAATCAGATTTTCCATGAAAAATGTAGGTAAAAGAGCAGAAAAAGTTATATGAAAAGAAGAAACTAGTAAAAATCACAGGAAAAAGTTGGTTAAAGATCAAAAACTTTCATAGTAGTTTAGGAAATGCGGGTTTCAGCGTAGTATATATATAAAAATAGCAAAAATATTGAGAAAATAATCAGATTTTCCATGAAAAATGTGGGTAAAAGAGCAGAAAAAGTTAAGAGCAGAAAAAGTTATATGAAAAGAAGAAACTAGTAAAAATCACAGGAAAAAGTTGGTTAAAGATCAAAAATTTTCATAGTAGTTTAGGAAATGCGGGTTTCAGCGCAGTATATATATATATAATATAAAAATATTGAGAAAATAATCAGATTTTCCATGAAAAATTTAGGTAAAAGAGCAGAAAAAGTTATATGAAAAGAAGAAACTAGTAAAAATCACAGGAAAAAGTTGGTTAAAGATCAAAAACTTTCATAGTAGTTTAGGAAATGCGGGTTTCAGCGCAGTATATATATATATAATATAAAAATATTGAGAAAATAATCAGATTTTCCATGAAAAAAGAAGGTAAAAGAGCAGAAAAAGTTATATGAAAAGAAGAAACTAGTAAAAATCACAGGAAAAAGTTTGTTAAAGATCAAAAACTTTCATAGTAGTTTAGGAAATGCGGGTTTCAGCGCAGTATATATATATATAATATAAAAATATTGAGAAAATAATCAGATTTTCCATGAAAAATGTAGGTAGAAGAGCAGAAAAAGTTAT
Organism: Eristalis arbustorum; assembly: GCA_916610145.1. Taxonomy (NCBI): domain Eukaryota; kingdom Metazoa; phylum Arthropoda; class Insecta; order Diptera; family Syrphidae; genus Eristalis; species Eristalis arbustorum. Next base: position 3,326 of record CAKAIZ010000031.1, on the reverse strand, counting down.
ATGAAAAGAAGAAACTAGTAAAAATCACAGGAAAAAGTTGGTTAAATATCAAAAACTTTCATAGTAGTTTAGGAAATGCGGGTTTCAGCGCAGTATATATATAAAAATAGCAAAAATATTGAGAAAATAATCAGATTTTCCATGAAAAATGTAGGTAAAAGAGCAGAAAAAGTTATATGAAAAGAAGAAACTAGTAAAAATCACAGGAAAAAGTTGGTTAAAGATCAAAAACTTTCATAGTAGTTTAGGAAATGCGGGTTTCAGCGCAGTATATATATATATAATATAAAAATATTGAGAAAATAATCAGATTTTCCATGAAAAATGTAGGTAAAAGAGCAGAAAAAGTTATATGAAAAGAAGAAACTAGTAAAAATCACAGGAAAAAGTTGGTTAAAGATCAAAAACTTTCATAGTAGTTTAGGAAATGCGGGTTTCAGCGCAGTATATACATAAAAATAGCAAAAATATTGAGAAAATAATCAGATTTTCCATGAAAAATGTAGGTAAAAGAGCAGAAAAAGTTATATGAAAAGAAGAAACTAGTAAAAATCACAGGAAAAAGTTGGTTAAAGATCAAAAACTTTCATAGTAGTTTAGGAAATGCGGGTTTCAGCGCAGTATATATATATATATAATATAAAAATATTGAGAAAATAATCAGATTTTCCATGAAAAATGTAGGTAAAAGAGCAGAAAAAGTTATATGAAAAGAAACTAGTAAAAATCACAGGAAAAAGTCGGTTAAAGATCAAAAACTTTCATAGTAGTTTAGGAAATGCTGGTTTCAGCGCAGTATATATATATATAATATAAAAATATTGAGAAAATAATCAGATTTTCCATGAAAAATGTAGGTAAAAGAGCAGAAAAAGTTATATGAAAAGAAGAAACTAGTAAAAATCACAGGAAAAAGTTGGTTAAAGATCAAAAACTTTCATAGTAGTTTAGGAAATGCGGGTTTCAGCGCAGTATATACATAAAAATAGCAAAAATATTGAGAAAATAATCAGATTTTCCATGAAAAAATGTAGGTAAAAGAGCAGAAAAAGTTATATGAAAAGAAGAAACTAGTAAAAATCACAGGAAAAAGTTGGTTAAAGATCAAAAACTTTCATAGTAGTTTAGGAAATGCGGGTTTCAGCGCAGTATATATATATATATAATATAAAAATATTGAGAAAATAATCAGATTTTCCATGAAAAATGTAGGTAAAAGAGCAGAAAAAGTTATATGAAAAGAAGAAACTAGTAAAAATCACAGGAAAAAGTTGGTTAAAGATCAAAAACTTTCATAGTAGTTTAGGAAATGCGGGTTCAGCGCAGTATATATATATATAATATAAAAATATTGAGAAAATAATCAGATTTTCCATGAAAAAAGTAGGTAAAAGAGCAGAAAAAGTTATATGAAAAGAAAGAAACTAGTAAAAATCACAGGAAAAAGTTGGTTAAAGATCAAAAACGTTCATAGTAGTTTAGGAAATGCGGGTTTCAGCGCAGTATATATATAAAAATAGCAAAAAAAGTAGGTAAAAGAGCAGAAAAAGTTATATGAAAGAAGAAACTAGTAAAAATCACAGGAAAAAGTTTGTTAAAGATCAAAAACTTTCATAGTAGCTTAGGAAATGCGGGTTTCAGCGCAGTATATATATATATAACATAAAAATATTGAGAAAATAATCAGATTTTCCATGAAAAATGTAGGTAAAAGAGCAGAAAAAGTTATATGAAAAGAAGAAACTAGTAAAAATCACAGGAAAAAGTTGGTTAAATATCAAAAAACTTTCATAGTAGTTTAGGAAATGCAGGTTTCAGCGCAGTAATATATATAAAAATAGCAAAATAATTGAGAAAATAATCAGATTTTCCATGAAAAATGTAGGTAAAAGAGAAGAAAAAGTTATATGAAAAGAAGAAACTAGTAAAAATCACAGGAAAAGTTGGTTAAAGATCAAAAACTTTCATAGTAGTTTAGGAAATGCGGGTTTCAGCGCAGTATATATATAAAAATAGCAAAAATATTGAGAAAATAATCAGATTTTCCATGAAAAATGTGGGTAAAAAAGCAGAAAAAGTTATATGAAAAGAAGAAACTAGTAAAAATCACAGGAAAAAGTTGGTTAAAGATCAAGAACTTTCATAGTAGTTTAGGAAATGCGGGTTTCAGCGCAGTATATATATATAAAATAAAAATATTGAGAAAATAATCAGATTTTCCATGAAAAATTTAGGTAAAAGAGCAGAAAAAGTTATATGAAAAGAAGAAACTAGTAAAAATCACAGGAAAAAGTCGGTTAAAGATCAAACTTTCATAGTAGTTTAGGAAATGCGGGTTTCAGCGCAGTATATATATATATATATAATATAAAAATATTGAGAAAATAATCAGATTTTCCATGAAAAATGTAGGTAAAAGAGCAGAAAAAGTTATATGAAAAGAAGAAACTAGTTAAAATCACAGGAAAAAGTTGGTTAAAGATCAAAAACTTTCATAGTAGTTTAGGAAATGCGGGTTTCAGCGCAGTATATATATATATATATATAATATAAAAATATTGAGAAAATAATCAGATTTTCCATGAAAAATGTAGGTAAAAGAGCAGAAAAAGTTATATGAAATGAAGAAACTAGTAAAAATCACAGGAAAAAGTTGGTTAAAGATCAAAAACTTTCATAGTAGTTTAGGAAATGCGGGTTTCAGCGTAGTATATATATAAAAATAGCAAAAATATTGAGAAAATAATCAGATTTTCCATGAAAAATGTGGGTAAAAGAGCAGAAAAAGTTATATGAAAAGAAGAAACTAGTAAAAATCACAGGAAAAAGTTGGTTAAAGATCAAAAACTTTCATAGTAGTTTAGGAAATGCGGGTTTCAGCGCAGTATATATATATATAAACTAAAAATATTGAGAAAATAATCAGATTTTCCATGAAAAATTTAGGTAAAAGAGCAGAAAAAGTTATATGAAAAGAAGAAACTAGTAAAAATCACAAGAAAAAGTCGGTTAAAGATCAAACTTTCATAGTAGTTTAGGAAATGCGGGTTTCAGCGCAGTATATATATATATATATAATATAAAAATATTGAGAAAATAATCAGATTTTAAATGAAAAATGTAGGTAAAAGAGCAGAAAAAGTTATATGAAAAGAAGAAACTAGTAAAAATCACAGGAAAAAGTTGTTAAAGATCAAAAACTTTCATAGTAGTTTAGGAAATGCGGTTTCAGCGCAGTATATACATAAAAATAGCAAAAATATTGAGAAAATAATCAGATTTTCCATGAAAAATGTAGGTAAAAGAGCAGAAAAAGTTATATGAAA
>CAKAIZ010000030.1:0-45301 GCA_916610145.1 Eristalis arbustorum | reverse complement strand
ATTATTTTCTCAATATTTTTATATTATATATATATATACTGCGCTGAAACCCGCATTTCCTAAACTACTATGAAAGTTTTTGATCTTTAACCAACTTTTGCCTGTGATTTTTACTAGTTTCTTCTTTTCATATAACTTTTTCTACTCTTTTACCTACATTTTTCATGGAAAATCTGATTATATTCTCAATATTTTTATATTATATATATATATATATATATACTGCGCTGAAACCCGCATTTCCTAAACTACTATGAAAGTTTTTGATCTTTAACCAACTTTTTCCTGTGATTTTTACTAGTTTCTTCTTTTCATATAACTTTTTCTGCTCTTTTACCTACATTTTTCATGGAAAATCTGATTATTTTCTCAATATTTTTATATTATATATATATATACTGCGCTGAAACCGCATTTCCTAAACTACTATGAAAGTTTTTGATCTTTAACCAACTTTTTCCTGTGATTTTTACTAGTTTCTTCTTTTCATATAACTTTTTCTGCTCTTTTACCTACATTTTTTATGGAAAATCTGATTATTTTCTCAATATTTTTATATTATACTGCTATTTTTATATATATACTGCGCTGAAACCCGCATTTCCTAAACTACTATGAAAGTTTTTGATCTTTAACTAACTTTTTCCTGTGATTTTTACTAGTTTCTTCTTTTCATATAACTTTTTCTACTCTTTTACCTACATTTTTCATGGAAAATCTGATTATATTCTCAATATTTTTATATTATATATATATACTGCGCTGAAACCCGCATCTCCTAAACTACTATGAAAGTTTTGATCTTTAACCAACTTTTTTCTGTAATTTGTACTAGTTTCTTCTTTTCATATAACTTTTTCTCCTCTTTTACCTACTTTTTTCATGGAAAATCTGATTATTTTCTCAATATTTTTATATTATACTGCTATTTTTATATATATACTGCGCTGAAACCCGCATTTCCTAAACTACTATGAAAGTTTTTGATCTTTAACCAACTTTTTCCTGTGATTTTTACTAGTCTCTTCTTTTCATATATATTTTTCTGCTCTTTTACCTACTTTTTTCATGGAAAATCTGATTATTTTCTCAATATTTTTATATTATACTGCTATATATATATATATACTGCGCCGAAACCCGCATTTCCGAAACTACTATGAAAGTTTTTGATCTTTAACCAACTTTTTTCTGTAATTTGTACTAGTTTCTTCTTTTCATATAACTTTTTCTCCTCTTTTACCTACTTTTTTCATGGAAAATCTGATTATTTTCTCAATATTTTTATATTATACTGCTATTTTTATATATATACTGCGCTGAAACCCGCATTTCCTAAACTACTATGAAAGTTTTTGATCTTTAACCAACTTTTTCCTGTGATTTTTACTAGTTTCTTCTTTTCATATAACTTTTTCTAGTCTTTTACCTACATTTTTCATGGAAAATCTGAATATATTCTCAATATTTTTATATTATATATATATATACTGCGCTGAAACCCGCATTTCCTAAACTACTATGAAAGTTTTTGATCTTTAACCAACTTTTGCCTGTGATTTTTACTAGTTTCTTCTTTTCATATAACTTTTTCTGCTCTTTTACCTACATTTTTCATGGAAAATCTGATTATATTCTCAATATTTTTATTATATATATATATATATATATATACTGCGCTGAAACCCGCATTTCCTAAACTACTATGAAAGTTTTTGATCTTTAACCAACTTTTTCCTGTGATTTTTACTAGTTTCTTCTTTTCATATAACTTTTTCTGCTCTTTTACCTACATTTTTCATGGAAAATCTGATTATTTTCTCAATATTTTTATATTATATATATATATACTGCGCTGAAACCCGCATTTCCTAAACTACTATGAAAGTTTTTGATCTTTAACCAACTTTTTCCTGTGATTTTTACTAGTTTCTTCTTTTCATATAACTTTTTCTGCTCTTTTACCTACATTTTTCATGGAAAATCTGATTATTTTCTCAATATTTTTATATTATACTGCTATTTTTATATATATACTGCGCTGAAACCCGCATTTCCTAAACCACTATGAAAGTTTTTGATCTTTAACTAACTTTTTCCTGTGATTTTTACTAGTTTCTTCTTTTCATATAACTTTTTCTACTCTTTTACCTACATTTTTCATGGAAAATCTGATTATATTCTCAATATTTTTATATTATATATATATACTGCGCTGAAACCCGCATCTCCTAAACTACTATGAAAGTTTTTGATCTTTAACCAACTTTTTTCTGTAATTTGTACTAGTTTCTTCTTTTCATATAACTTTTTCTCCTCTTTTACCTACTTTTTTCATGGAAAATCTGATTATTTTCTCAATATTTTTATATTATACTGCTATTTATATATATATACTGCGCTGAAACCCGCATTTCCTAAACTACTATGAAAGTTTTTGATCTTTAAACCAACTTTTTCCTGTGATTTTTACTAGTCTCTTCTTTTCATATATATTTTTCTGCTCTTTTTACCTACTTTTTTCATGGAAAATCTGATTATTTTCTCAATATTTTTATATTATACTGCTATATATATATATATACTGCGCCGAAACCCGCATTTCCGAAACTACTATGAAAGTTTTTGATCTTTAACCAACTTTTTTCTGTAATTTGTACTAGTTTCTTCTTTTCATATAACTTTTTCTCCTCTTTTACCTACTTTTTTCATGGAAAATCTGATTATTTTCTCAATATTTTTATATTATACTGCTATTTTTATATATATACTGCGCTGAAACCCGCATTTCCTAAACTACTATGAAAGTTTTTGATCTTTAACCAACTTTTTCCTGTGATTTTTACTAGTTTCTTCTTTTCATATAACTTTTTCTAGTCTTTTACCTACATTTTTCATGGAAAATCTGAATATATTCTCAATATTTTTATATTATATATATATACTGCGCTGAAACCCGCATTTCCTAAACTACTATGAAAGTTTTTGATCTTTAACCAACTTTTGCCTGTGATTTTTACTAGTTTCTTCTTTTCATATAACTTTTTCTACTCTTTTACCTACATTTTTCATGGAAAATCTGATTATATTCTCAATATTTTTATATTATATATATATATATATATATACTGCGCTGAAACCCGCATTTCCTAAACTACTATGAAAGTTTTTGATCTTTAACCAACTTTTTCCTGTGATTTTTACTAGTTTCTTCTTTTCATATAACTTTTTCTGCTCTTTTACCTACATTTTTCATGGAAAATCTGATTATTTTCTCAATATTTTTATATTATATATATATATACTGCGCTGAAACCCGCATTTCCTAAACTACTATGAAAGTTTTTGATCTTTAACCAACTTTTTTCCTGTGATTTTTACTAGTTTCTTCTTTTTCATATAACTTTTTCTGCTCTTTTACCTACATTTTTCATGGAAAATCTGATTATTTTCTCAATATTTTTATATTATACTGCTATTTTTATATATATACTGCGCTGAAACCCGCATTTCCTAAACCACTATGAAAGTTTTTGATCTTTAACTAACTTTTTCCTGTGATTTTTACTAGTTTCTTCTTTTCATATAACTTTTTCTACTCTTTTACCTACATTTTTCATGGAAAATCTGATTATATTCTCAATATTTTTATATTATATATATTACTGCGCTGAAACCCGCATCTCCTAAACTACTATGAAAGTTTTTGATCTTTAACCAACTTTTTTCTGTAATTTGTACTAGTTTCTTCTTTTCATATAACTTTTTCTCCTCTTTTACCTACTTTTTTCATGGAAAATCTGATTATTTTCTCAATATTTTTATATTATACTGCTATTTTTATATATATACTGCGCTGAAACCCGCATTTCCTAAACTACTATGAAAGTTTTTGATCTTTAACCAACTTTTTCCTGTGATTTTTACTAGTTTCTTCTTTTCATATATATTTTTCTGCTCTTTTACCTACTTTTTTCATGGAAAATCTGATTATTTTCTCAATATTTTTATATTATACTGCTATATATATATATATACTGCGCCGAAACCCGCATTTCCGAAACTACTATGAAAGTTTTTGATCTTTAACCAACTTTTTTCTGTAATTTGTACTAGTTTCTTCTTTTCATATAACTTTTTCTCCTCTTTTACCTACTTTTTTCATGGAAAATCTGATTATTTTCTCAATATTTTTATATTATACTGCTATTTTTATATATATACTGCGTTGAAACCCGCATTTCCTAAACTACTATGAAAGTTTTTGATCTTTAACCAACTTTTTCCTGTGATTTTTACTAGTTTCTTCTTTTCATATAACTTTTTCTAGTCTTTTACCTACATTTTTCATGGAAAATCTGAATATATTCTCAATATTTTTATATTATATATATATATACTGCGCTGAAACCCGCATTTCCTAAACTACTATGAAAGTTTTTGATCTTTAACCAACTTTTTCCTGTGATTTTTACTAGTTTCTTCTTTTCATATAACTTTTTCTACTCTTTTACCTACATTTTTCATGGAAAATCTGATTATATTCTCAATATTTTTATATTATATATATATATATATATATACTGCGCTGAAACCCGCATTTCCTAAACTACTATGAAAGTTTTTGATCTTTAACCAACTTTTTCCTGTGATTTTTACTAGTTTCTTCTTTTCATATAACTTTTTCTGCTCTTTTACCTACATTTTTCATGGAAAATCTGATTATTTTCTCAATATTTTTATATTATACTGCTATTTTTATATATATACTGCGCTGAAACCCGCATTTCCTAAACCACTATGAAAGTTTTTGATCTTTAACTAACTTTTTCCTGTGATTTTTACTAGTTTCTTCTTTTCATATAACTTTTTCTACTCTTTTACCTACATTTTTCATGGAAAATCTGATTATATTCTCAATATTTTTATATTATATATATATACTGCGCTGAAACCCGCATCTCCTAAACTACTATGAAAGTTTTTGATCTTTAACCAACTTTTTTCTGTAATTTGTACTAGTTTCTTCTTTTCATATAACTTTTTCTCCTCTTTTACCTACTTTTTTCATGGAAAATCTGATTATTTTCTCAATATTTTTATATTATACTGCTATTTTTATATATATACTGCGCTGAAACCCGCATTTCCTAAACTACTATGAAAGTTTTTGATCTTTAACCAACTTTTTCCTGTGATTTTTACTAGTCTCTTCTTTTCATATATATTTTTCTGCTCTTTTACCTACTTTTTTCATGGAAAATCTGATTATTTTCTCAATATTTTTATATTATACTGCTATATATATATATATACTGCGCCGAAACCCGCATTTCCGAAACTACTATGAAAGTTTTTGATCTTTAACCAACTTTTTTCTGTAATTTGTACTAGTTTCTTCTTTTCATATAACTTTTTCTCCTCTTTTACCTACTTTTTTCATGGAAAATCTGATTATTTTCTCAATATTTTTATATTATACTGCTATTTTTATATATATACTGCGCTGAAACCCGCATTTCCTAAACTACTATGAAAGTTTTTGATCTTTAACCAACTTTTTCCTGTGATTTTTACTAGTTTCTTCTTTTCATATAACTTTTTCTAGTCTTTTACCTACATTTTTCATGGAAAATCTGAATATATTCTCAATATTTTTATATTATATATATATATACTGCGCTGAAACCCGCATTTCCTAAACTACTATGAAAGTTTTTGATCTTTAACCAACTTTTGCCTGTGATTTTTACTAGTTTCTTCTTTTCATATAACTTTTTCTACTCTTTTACCTACATTTTTCATGGAAAATCTGATTATATTCTCAATATTTTTATATTATATATATATATATATATATATACTGCGCTGAAACCCGCATTTCCTAAACTACTATGAAAGTTTTTGATCTTTAACCAACTTTTTCCTGTGATTTTTACTAGTTTCTTCTTTTCATATAACTTTTTCTGCTCTTTTACCTACATTTTTCATGGAAAATCTGATTATTTTCTCAATATTTTTATATTATATATATATATACTGCGCTGAAACCCGCATTTCCTAAACTACTATGAAAGTTTTTGATCTTTAACCAACTTTTTCCTGTGATTTTTACTAGTTTCTTCTTTTCATATAACTTTTTCTGCTCTTTTACCTACATTTTTCATGGAAAATCTGATTATTTTCTCAATATTTTTATATTATACTGCTATTTTTATATATATACTGCGCTGAAACCCGCATTTCCTAAACCACTATGAAAGTTTTTGATCTTTAACTAACTTTTTCCTGTGATTTTTACTAGTTTCTTCTTTTCATATAACTTTTTCTACTCTTTTACCTACATTTTTCATGGAAAATCTGATTATATTCTCAATATTTTTATATTATATATATATACTGCGCTGAAACCCGCATCTCCTAAACTACTATGAAAGTTTTTGATCTTTAACCAACTTTTTTCTGTAATTTGTACTAGTTTCTTCTTTTCATATAACTTTTTCTCCTCTTTTACCTACTTTTTTCATGGAAAATCTGATTATTTTCTCAATATTTTTATATTATACTGCTATTTTTATATATATACTGCGCTGAAACCCGCATTTCCTAAACTACTATGAAAGTTTTTGATCTTTAACCAACTTTTTCCTGTGATTTTTACTAGTCTCTTCTTTTCATATATATTTTTCTGCTCTTTTACCTACTTTTTTCATGGAAAATCTGATTATTTTCTCAATATTTTTATATTATACTGCTATATATATATATATACTGCGCCGAAACCCGCATTTCCGAAACTACTATGAAAGTTTTTGATCTTTAACCAACTTTTTTCTGTAATTTGTACTAGTTTCTTCTTTTCATATAACTTTTTCTCCTCTTTTACCTACTTTTTTCATGGAAAATCTGATTATTTTCTCAATATTTTTATATTATACTGCTATTTTTATATATATACTGCGCTGAAACCCGCATTTCCTAAACTACTATGAAAGTTTTTGATCTTTAACCAACTTTTTCCTGTGATTTTTACTAGTTTCTTCTTTTCATATAACTTTTTCTAGTCTTTTACCTACATTTTTCATGGAAAATCTGAATATATTCTCAATATTTTTATATTATATATATATATATACTGCGCTGAAACCCGCATTTCCTAAACTACTATGAAAGTTTTTGATCTTTAACCAACTTTTGCCTGTGATTTTTACTAGTTTCTTCTTTTCATATAACTTTTTCTACTCTTTTACCTACATTTTTCATGGAAAATCTGATTATATTCTCAATATTTTTATATTATATATATATATATATATACTGCGCTGAAACCCGCATTTCCTAAACTACTATGAAAGTTTTTGATCTTTAACCAACTTTTTCCTGTGATTTTTACTAGTTTCTTCTTTTCATATAACTTTTTCTGCTCTTTTACCTACATTTTTCATGGAAAATCTGATTATTTTCTCAATATTTTTATATTATATATATATATACTGCGCTGAAACCCGCATTTCCTAAACTACTATGAAAGTTTTTGATCTTTAACCAACTTTTTCCTGTGATTTTTACTAGTTTCTTCTTTTCATATAACTTTTTCTGCTCTTTTACCTACATTTTTCATGGAAAATCTGATTATTTTCTCAATATTTTTATATTATACTGCTATTTTTATATATATACTGCGCTGAAACCCGCATTTCCTAAACCACTATGAAAGTTTTTGATCTTTAACTAACTTTTTCCTGTGATTTTTACTAGTTTCTTCTTTTCATATAACTTTTTCTACTCTTTTACCTACATTTTTCATGGAAAATCTGATTATATTCTCAATATTTTTATATTATATATATATACTGCGCTGAAACCCGCATCTCCTAAACTACTATGAAAGTTTTTGATCTTTAACCAACTTTTTTCTGTAATTTGTACTAGTTTCTTCTTTTCATATAACTTTTTCTCCTCTTTTACCTACTTTTTTCATGGAAAATCTGATTATTTTCTCAATATTTTTATATTATACTGCTATTTTTATATATATACTGCGCTGAAACCCGCATTTCCTAAACTACTATGAAAGTTTTTGATCTTTAACCAACTTTTTCCTGTGATTTTTACTAGTCTCTTCTTTTCATATATATTTTTCTGCTCTTTTACCTACTTTTTTCATGGAAAATCTGATTATTTTCTCAATATTTTTATATTATACTGCTATATATATATATATACTGCGCCGAAACCCGCATTTCCGAAACTACTATGAAAGTTTTTGATCTTTAACCAACTTTTTCCTGTGATTTTTACTAGTTTCTTCTTTTCATATAACTTTTTCTGCTCTTTTACCTACATTTTTCATGGAAAATCTGATTATTTTCTCAATATTTTTATATTATATATATATATACTGCGCTGAAACCCGCATTTCCTAAACTACTATGAAAGTTTTTGATCTTTAACCAACTTTTTCCTGTGATTTTTACTAGTTTCTTCTTTTCATATAACTTTTTCTGCTCTTTTACCTACATTTTTCATGGAAAATCTGATTATTTTCTCAATATTTTTATATTATATATATATATACTGCGCTGAAACCCGCATTTCCTAAACTACTATGAAAGTTTTTGATCTTTAACCAACTTTTTCCTGTGATTTTTACTAGTTTCTTCTTTTCATATAACTTTTTCTGCTCTTTTACCTACATTTTTCATGGAAAATCTGATTATTTTCTCAATATTTTTATATTATACTGCTATTTTTATATATATACTGCGCTGAAACCCGCATTTCCTAAACCACTATGAAAGTTTTTGATCTTTAACTAACTTTTTCCTGTGATTTTTACTAGTTTCTTCTTTTCATATAACTTTTTCTACTCTTTTACCTACATTTTTCATGGAAAATCTGATTATATTCTCAATATTTTTATATTATATATATATACTGCGCTGAAACCCGCATCTCCTAAACTACTATGAAAGTTTTTGATCTTTAACCAACTTTTTTCTGTAATTTGTACTAGTTTCTTCTTTTCATATAACTTTTTCTCCTCTTTTACCTACTTTTTTCATGGAAAATCTGATTATTTTCTCAATATTTTTATATTATACTGCTATTTTTATATATATACTGCGCTGAAACCCGCATTTCCTAAACTACTATGAAAGTTTTTGATCTTTAACCAACTTTTTCCTGTGATTTTTACTAGTTTCTTCTTTTCATATAACTTTTTCTAGTCTTTTACCTACATTTTTCATGGAAAATCTGAATATATTCTCAATATTTTTATATTATATATATATATACTGCGCTGAAACCCGCATTTCCTAAACTACTATGAAAGTTTTTGATCTTTAACCAACTTTTGCCTGTGATTTTTACTAGTTTCTTCTTTTCATATAACTTTTTCTACTCTTTTACCTACATTTTTCATGGAAAATCTGATTATATTCTCAATATTTTTATATTATATATATATATATATATATACTGCGCTGAAACCCGCATTTCCTAAACTACTATGAAAGTTTTTGATCTTTAACCAACTTTTTCCTGTGATTTTTACTAGTTTCTTCTTTTCATATAACTTTTTCTGCTCTTTTACCTACATTTTTCATGGAAAATCTGATTATTTTCTCAATATTTTTATATTATATATATATATACTGCGCTGAAACCCGCATTTCCTAAACTACTATGAAAGTTTTTGATCTTTAACCAACTTTTTCCTGTGATTTTTACTAGTTTCTTCTTTTCATATAACTTTTTCTGCTCTTTTACCTACATTTTTCATGGAAAATCTGATTATTTTCTCAATATTTTTATATTATACTGCTATTTTTATATATATACTGCGCTGAAACCCGCATTTCCTAAACCACTATGAAAGTTTTTGATCTTTAACTAACTTTTTCCTGTGATTTTTACTAGTTTCTTCTTTTCATATAACTTTTTCTACTCTTTTACCTACATTTTTCATGGAAAATCTGATTATATTCTCAATATTTTTATATTATATATATATACTGCGCTGAAACCCGCATCTCCTAAACTACTATGAAAGTTTTTGATCTTTAACCAACTTTTTTCTGTAATTTGTACTAGTTTCTTCTTTTCATATAACTTTTTCTCCTCTTTTACCTACTTTTTTCATGGAAAATCTGATTATTTTCTCAATATTTTTATATTATACTGCTATTTTTATATATATACTGCGCTGAAACCCGCATTTCCTAAACTACTATGAAAGTTTTTGATCTTTAACCAACTTTTTCCTGTGATTTTTACTAGTCTCTTCTTTTCATATATATTTTTCTGCTCTTTTACCTACTTTTTTCATGGAAAATCTGATTATTTTCTCAATATTTTTATATTATACTGCTATATATATATATATACTGCGCCGAAACCCGCATTTCCGAAACTACTATGAAAGTTTTTGATCTTTAACCAACTTTTTTCTGTAATTTGTACTAGTTTCTTCTTTTCATATAACTTTTTCTCCTCTTTTACCTACTTTTTTCATGGAAAATCTGATTATTTTCTCAATATTTTTATATTATACTGCTATTTTTATATATATACTGCGCTGAAACCCGCATTTCCTAAACTACTATGAAAGTTTTTGATCTTTAACCAACTTTTTCCTGTGATTTTTACTAGTTTCTTCTTTTCATATAACTTTTTCTAGTCTTTTACCTACATTTTTCATGGAAAATCTGAATATATTCTCAATATTTTTATATTATATACATATATACTGCGCTGAAACCCGCATTTCCTAAACTACTATGAAAGTTTTTGATCTTTAACCAACTTTTGCCTGTGATTTTTACTAGTTTCTTCTTTTCATATAACTTTTTCTACTCTTTTACCTACATTTTTCATGGAAAATCTGATTATATTCTCAATATTTTTATATTATATATATATATATATATATACTGCGCTGAAACCCGCATTTCCTAAACTACTATGAAAGTTTTTGATCTTTAACCAACTTTTTCCTGTGATTTTTACTAGTTTCTTCTTTTCATATAACTTTTTCTGCTCTTTTACCTACATTTTTCATGGAAAATCTGATTATTTTCTCAATATTTTTATATTATATATATATATACTGCGCTGAAACCCGCATTTCCTAAACTACTATGAAAGTTTTTGATCTTTAACCAACTTTTTCCTGTGATTTTTAATAGTTTCTTCTTTTCATATAACTTTTTCTGCTCTTTTACCTACATTTTTCATGGAAAATCTGATTATTTTCTCAATATTTTTATATTATACTGCTATTTTTATATATATACTGCGCTGAAACCCGCATTTCCTAAACCACTATGAAAGTTTTTGATCTTTAACTAACTTTTTCCTGTGATTTTTACTAGTTTCTTCTTTTCATATAACTTTTTCTACTCTTTTACCTACATTTTTCATGGAAAATCTGATTATATTCTCAATATTTTTATATTATATATATATACTGCGCTGAAACCCGCATCTCCTAAACTACTATGAAAGTTTTTGATCTTTAACCAACTTTTTTCTGTAATTTGTACTAGTTTCTTCTTTTCATATAACTTTTTCTCCTCTTTTACCTACTTTTTTCATGGAAAATCTGATTATTTTCTCAATATTTTTATATTATACTGCTATTTTTATATATATACTGCGCTGAAACCCGCATTTCCTAAACTACTATGAAAGTTTTTGATCTTTAACCAACTTTTTCCTGTGATTTTTACTAGTCTCTTCTTTTCATATATATTTTTCTGCTCTTTTACCTACTTTTTTCATGGAAAATCTGATTATTTTCTCAATATTTTTATATTATACTGCTATATATATATATATACTGCGCCGAAACCCGCATTTCCGAAACTACTATGAAAGTTTTTGATCTTTAACCAACTTTTTTCTGTAATTTGTACTAGTTTCTTCTTTTCATATAACTTTTTCTCCTCTTTTACCTACTTTTTTCATGGAAAATCTGATTATTTTCTCAATATTTTTATATTATACTGCTATTTTTATATATATACTGCGCTGAAACCCGCATTTCCTAAACTACTATGAAAGTTTTTGATCTTTAACCAACTTTTTCCTGTGATTTTTACTAGTTTCTTCTTTTCATATAACTTTTTCTAGTCTTTTACCTACATTTTTCATGGAAAATCTGAATATATTCTCAATATTTTTATATTATATATATATATACTGCGCTGAAACCCGCATTTCCTAAACTACTATGAAAGTTTTTGATCTTTAACCAACTTTTGCCTGTGATTTTTACTAGTTTCTTCTTTTCATATAACTTTTTCTACTCTTTTACCTACATTTTTCATGGAAAATCTGATTATATTCTCAATATTTTTATATTATATATATATATATATATATATACTGCGCTGAAACCCGCATTTCCTAAACTGCTATGAAAGTTTTTGATCTTTAACCAACTTTTTCCTGTGATTTTTACTAGTTTCTTCTTTTCATATAACTTTTTCTGCTCTTTTACCTACATTTTTCATGGAAAATCTGATTATTTTCTCAATATTTTTATATTATATATATATATACTGCGCTGAAACCCGCATTTCCTAAACTACTATGAAAGTTTTTGATCTTTAACCAACTTTTTCCTGTGATTTTTACTAGTTTCTTCTTTTCATATAACTTTTTCTGCTCTTTTACCTACATTTTTCATGGAAAATCTGATTATTTTCTCAATATTTTTATATTATACTGCTATTTTTATATATATACTGCGCTGAAACCCGCATTTCCTAAACCACTATGAAAGTTTTTGATCTTTAACTAACTTTTTCCTGTGATTTTTACTAGTTTCTTCTTTTCATATAACTTTTTCTACTCTTTTACCTACATTTTTCATGGAAAATCTGATTATATTCTCAATATTTTTATATTATATATATATACTGCGCTGAAACCCGCATCTCCTAAACTACTATGAAAGTTTTTGATCTTTAACCAACTTTTTTCTGTAATTTGTACTAGTTTCTTCTTTTCATATAACTTTTTCTCCTCTTTTACCTACTTTTTTCATGGAAAATCTGATTATTTTCTCAATATTTTTATATTATACTGCTATTTTTATATATATACTGCGCTGAAACCCGCATTTCCTAAACTACTATGAAAGTTTTTGATCTTTAACCAACTTTTTCCTGTGATTTTTACTAGTCTCTTCTTTTCATATATATTTTTATGCTCTTTTACCTACTTTTTTCATGGAAAATCTGATTATTTTCTCAATATTTTTATATTATACTGCTATATATATATATATACTGCGCCGAAACCCGCATTTCCGAAACTACTATGAAAGTTTTTGATCTTTAACCAACTTTTTTTCTGTAATTTGTACTAGTTTCTTCTTTTCATATAACTTTTTCTCCTCTTTTACCTACTTTTTTCATGGAAAATCTGATTATTTTCTCAATATTTTTATATTATACTGCTATTTTTATATATATACTGCGCTGAAACCCGCATTTCCTAAACTACTATGAAAGTTTTTGATCTTTAACCAACTTTTTCCTGTGATTTTTACTAGTTTCTTCTTTTCATATAACTTTTTCTAGTCTTTTACCTACATTTTTCATGGAAAATCTGAATATATTCTCAATATTTTTATATTATATATATATATACTGCGCTGAAACCCGCATTTCCTAAACTACTATGAAAGTTTTTGATCTTTAACCAACTTTTGCCTGTGATTTTTACTAGTTTCTTCTTTTCATATAACTTTTTCTACTCTTTTACCTACATTTTTCATGGAAAATCTGATTATTTTCTCAATATTTTTATATTATATATATATATATATATATACTGCGCTGAAACCCGCATTTCCTAAACTACTATGAAAGTTTTTGATCTTTAACCAACTTTTTCCTGTGATTTTTACTAGTTTCTTCTTTTCATATAACTTTTTCTGCTCTTTTACCTACATTTTTCATGGAAAATCTGATTATTTTCTCAATATTTTTATATTATATATATATATACTGCGCTGAAACCCGCATTTCCTAAACTACTATGAAAGTTTTTGATCTTTAACCAACTTTTTCCTGTGATTTTTACTAGTTTCTTCTTTTCATATAACTTTTTCTGCTCTTTTACCTACATTTTTCATGGAAAATCTGATTATTTTCTCAATATTTTTATATTATACTGCTATTTTTATATATATACTGCGCTGAAACCCGCATTTCCTAAACCACTATGAAAGTTTTTGATCTTTAACTAACTTTTTCCTGTGATTTTTACTAGTTTCTTCTTTTCATATAACTTTTTCTACTCTTTTACCTACATTTTTCATGGAAAATCTGATTATATTCTCAATATTTTTATATTATATATATATACTGCGCTGAAACCCGCATCTCCTAAACTACTATGAAAGTTTTTGATCTTTAACCAACTTTTTTCTGTAATTTGTACTAGTTTCTTCTTTTCATATAACTTTTTCTCCTCTTTTACCTACTTTTTTCATGGAAAATCTGATTATTTTCTCAATATTTTTATATTATACTGCTATTTTTATATATATACTGCGCTGAAACCCGCATTTCCTAAACTACTATGAAAGTTTTTGATCTTTAACCAACTTTTTCCTGTGATTTTTACTAGTCTCTTCTTTTCATATATATTTTTCTGCTCTTTTACCTACTTTTTTCATGGAAAATCTGATTATTTTCTCAATATTTTTATATTATACTGCTATATATATATATATACTGCGCCGAAACCCGCATTTCCGAAACTACTATGAAAGTTTTTGATCTTTAACCAACTTTTTTCTGTAATTTGTACTAGTTTCTTCTTTTCATATAACTTTTTCTCCTCTTTTACCTACTTTTTTCATGGAAAATCTGATTATTTTCTCAATATTTTTATATTATACTGCTATTTTTATATATATACTGCGCTGAAACCCGCATTTCCTAAACTACTATGAAAGTTTTTGATCTTTAACCAACTTTTTCCTGTGATTTTTACTAGTTTCTTCTTTTCATATAACTTTTTCTAGTCTTTTACCTACATTTTTCATGGAAAATCTGAATATATTCTCAATATTTTTATATTATATATATATATACTGCGCTGAAACCCGCATTTCCTAAACTACTATGAAAGTTTTTGATCTTTAACCAACTTTTTCCTGTGATTTTTACTAGTTTCTTCTTTTCATATAACTTTTTCTACTCTTTTACCTACATTTTTCATGGAAAATCTGATTATATTCTCAATATTTTTATATTATATATATATATATATATATACTGCGCTGAAACCCGCATTTCCTAAACTACTATGAAAGTTTTTGATCTTTAACCAACTTTTTCCTGTGATTTTTACTAGTTTCTTCTTTTCATATAACTTTTTCTGCTCTTTTACCTACATTTTTCATGGAAAATCTGATTATTTTCTCAATATTTTTATATTATATATATATATATACTGCGCTGAAACCCGCATTTCCTAAACTACTATGAAAGTTTTTGATCTTTAACCAACTTTTTCCTGTGATTTTTACTAGTTTCTTCTTTTCATATAACTTTTTCTGCTCTTTTACCTACATTTTTCATGGAAAATCTGATTATTTTCTCAATATTTTTATATTATACTGCTATTTTTATATATATACTGCGCTGAAACCCGCATTTCCTAAACCACTATGAAAGTTTTTGATCTTTAACTAACTTTTTCCTGTGATTTTTACTAGTTTCTTCTTTTCATATAACTTTTTCTACTCTTTTACCTACATTTTTCATGGAAAATCTGATTATATTCTCAATATTTTTATATTATATATATATACTGCGCTGAAACCCGCATCTCCTAAACTACTATGAAAGTTTTTGATCTTTAACCAACTTTTCTCTGTAATTTGTACTAGTTTCTTCTTTTCATATAACTTTTTCTCCTCTTTTACCTACTTTTTTCATGGAAAATCTGATTATTTTCTCAATATTTTTATATTATACTGCTATTTTTATATATATACTGCGCTGAAACCCGCATTTCCTAAACTACTATGAAAGTTTTTGATCTTTAACCAACTTTTTCCTGTGATTTTTACTAGTCTCTTCTTTTCATATATATTTTTCTGCTCTTTTACCTACTTTTTTCATGGAAAATCTGATTATTTTCTCAATATTTTTATATTATACTGCTATATATATATATATACTGCGCCGAAACCCGCATTTCCGAAACTACTATGAAAGTTTTTGATCTTTAACCAACTTTTTTCTGTAATTTGTACTAGTTTCTTCTTTTCATATAACTTTTTCTCCTCTTTTACCTACTTTTTTCATGGAAAATCTGATTATTTTCTCAATATTTTTATATTATACTGCTATTTTTATATATATACTGCGCTGAAACCCGCATTTCCTGAACTACTATGAAAGTTTTTGATCTTTAACCAACTTTTTCCTGTGATTTTTACTAGTTTCTTCTTTTCATATAACTTTTTCTAGTCTTTTACCTACATTTTTCATGGAAAATCTGAATATATTCTCAATATTTTTATATTATATATATATATACTGCGCTGAAACCCGCATTTCCTAAACTACTATGAAAGTTTTTGATCTTTAACCAACTTTTGCCTGTGATTTTTACTAGTTTCTTCTTTTCATATAACTTTTTCTACTCTTTTACCTACATTTTTCATGGAAAATCTGATTATTTTCTCAATATTTTTTATATTATATATATATATATATATATACTGCGCTGAAACCCGCATTTCCTAAACTACTATGAAAGTTTTTGATCTTTAACCAACTTTTTCCTGTGATTTTTACTAGTTTCTTCTTTTCATATAACTTTTTCTGCTCTTTTACCTACATTTTTCATGGAAAATCTGATTATTTTCTCAATATTTTTATATTATATATATATATACTGCGCTGAAACCCGCATTTCCTAAACTACTATGAAAGTTTTTGATCTTTAACCAACTTTTTCCTGTGATTTTTACTAGTTTCTTCTTTTCATATAACTTTTTCTGCTCTTTTACCTACATTTTTCATGGAAAATCTGATTATTTTCTCAATATTTTTATATTATACTGCTATTTTTATATATATACTGCGCTGAAACCCGCATTTCCTAAACCACTATGAAAGTTTTTGATCTTTAACTAACTTTTTCCTGTGATTTTTACTAGTTTCTTCTTTTCATATAACTTTTTCTACTCTTTTACCTACATTTTTCATGGAAAATCTGATTATATTCTCAATATTTTTATATTATATATATATACTGCGCTGAAACCCGCATCTCCTAAACTACTATGAAAGTTTTTGATCTTTAACCAACTTTTTTCTGTAATTTGTACTAGTTTCTTCTTTTCATATAACTTTTTCTCCTCTTTTACCTACTTTTTTCATGGAAAATCTGATTATTTTCTCAATATTTTTATATTATACTGCTATTTTTATATATATACTGCGCTGAAACCCGCATTTCCTAAACTACTATGAAAGTTTTTGATCTTTAACCAACTTTTTCCTGTGATTTTTACTAGTCTCTTCTTTTCATATATATTTTTCTGCTCTTTTACCTACTTTTTTCATGGAAAATCTGATTATTTTCTCAATATTTTTATATTATACTGCTATATATATATATATACTGCGCCGAAACCCGCATTTCCGAAACTACTATGAAAGTTTTTGATCTTTAACCAACTTTTTTCTGTAATTTGTACTAGTTTCTTCTTTTCATATAACTTTTTCTCCTCTTTTACCTACTTTTTTCATGGAAAATCTGATTATTTTCTCAATATTTTTATATTATACTGCTATTTTTATATATATACTGCGCTGAAACCCGCATTTCCTAAACTACTATGAAAGTTTTTGATCTTTAACCAACTTTTTTCTGTGATTTTTACTAGTTTCTTCTTTTCATATAACTTTTTCTGCTCTTTTACCTACATTTTTCATGGAAAATTTGATTATTTTCTCAATATTTTTATATTATACCGCTATTTTTATATATATACTGCGCTGAAACCCGCATTTCCTAAACTACTATGAAAGTTTTTGATCTTTAACCAACTTTTTTCTGTGATTTTTACTAGTTTCTTCTTTTCATATAACTTTTTCTGCTCTTTTACCTACATTTTTCATGGAAAATTTGATTATTTTCTCAATATTTTTATATTATACCGCTATTTTTATATATATACTGCGCTGAAACCCGCATTTCCTAAACTACTATGAAAGTTTTTGATCTTTAACCAACTTTTTCCTGTGGTTTTTACTAGCTTCTTCTTTTCATATAACTTTTTCTGCTCTTTTACCTACATTTTTCATGGAAAATCTGATTATTTTCTCAATATTTTTATATTATATATATATATATACTGCGCTGAAACCCGCAATTCCTAAACTACTATGAAAGTTTTTGATCTTTAACCAACTTTTTTCTGTGATTTTTACTAGTTTCTTCTTTTCATATATCTTTTTCTGCTCTTTTACCTACATTTTTCATGGAAAATTTGATTATTTTCTCAATATTTTTATATTATACTGCTATTTTTATATATATACTGCGCTGAAACCCGCATTTCCTAAACTACTATGAAAGTTTTTGATCTTTAACCAACTTTTTCCTGTGGTTTTTACTAGTTTCTTCTTTTCATATAACTTTTCCTGCTTTTTTACCTACTTTTTTCATGGAAAATCTGATTATTTTCTCAATGTTTTTATATTATACTGCTATTTTTATATATATACTGCGCTGAAACCCGCATTTCCTAAACTACTATGAAAGTTTTTGATCTTTAACCAACTTTTTTCTGTGATTTTTACTAGTTTCTTCTTTTCATATAACTTTTTCTGCTCTTTTACCTACATTTTTCATGGAAAATCTGATTATTTTCTCAATATTTTTATATTATATATACATATACTGCGCTGAAACCCGCATTTCCTAAACTACTATGAAAGTTTTTGATCTTTAACCAACTTTTTCCTGTGATTTTTACTAGTTTCTTCTTTTCATATAACTTTTTCTGCTCTTTTACCTACATTTTTCATGGAAAATCTGATTATTTTCTCAATATTTTTATATTATATATATATATACTGCGCTGAAACCCGCATTTCCTAAACTACTATGAAAGTTTTTGATCTTTAACCAACTTTTTCCTGTGATTTTTACTAGTTTTTTCTTTTCATATAACTTTTTCTGCTCTTTTACCTACATTTTTCATGGAAAATCTGATTATTTTTTCAATATTTTTATATTATATATATATATATACTGCGCTGAAACCCGCATTTCCTAAACTACTATGAAAGTTTTTGATCTTTAACCAAATTTTTCCTGTGATTTTTACTAGTTTCTTCTTTTCATATAACTTTTTCTGCTCTTTTACCTACTTTTTTCATGGAAAATCTGATTACTTTCTCAATATTTTTATATTATACTGCTATATATATATATATATATACTGCGCTGAAACCCGCATTTCCTAAACTACTATGAGAGTTTTTGATCTTTAACCAATTTTTTCCTGTGATTTTTACTAGTTTCTTCTTTTCATATAACTTTTTCTGCTCTTTTACCTACATTTTTCATGGAAAATCTGATTATTTTCTCAATATTTTTATATTATATATATATACTGCGCTGAAACCCGCATTTCCTAAATTACTATGGGAGTTTTTGATCTTTAACCAACTTTTTCCTGTGATTTTTACTAGTTTCTTCTTTTCATATAACTTTTTCTGCTCTTTTACCTACATTTTTCATGGAAAATCTGATTATTTTCTCAATATTTTTATATTTTACTGCTATTTTTATATATATACTGCGCTGAAACCCGCATTTCCTAAACTACTATGAAAGTTTTTGATCTTTAACCAACTTTTTCCTGTGATTTTTACTAGTTTCTTCTTTTCATATAACTTTTTCTGCTCTTTTACCTACATTTTTCATGGAAAATCTGATTATTTTTTCAATATTTTTATATTATATATATATATATACTGCGCTGAAACCCGCATTTCCTAAACTACTATGAAAGTTTTTGATCTTTAACCATTTTTTTCCTGTGATTTTTACTAGTTTCTTCTTTTCATATAACTTTTTCTGCTCTTTTACCTACATTTTTCATGGAAAATCTGATTATTTTCTCAATATTTTTATATTATACTGCTATATATATATATATACTGCGCTGAAACCCGCATTTCCTAAACTACTATGAAAGTTTTCGATCTTTAACCAACTTTTTCCTGTGATTTTTACTAGTTTCTTCTTTTCATATAACTTTTTCTGCTCTTTTACCTACATTTTTCATGGAAAATTTGATTATTTTCTCAAAATTTTTATATTATATATATATATATATATATACTGCGCTGAAACCCGCATTTCCTAAACTACTATGAAAGTTTTTGATCTTTAACCAACTTTTTCCTGTGATTTTTACAAGTTTCTTCTTTTCATATAACTTTTTCTGCTCTTTTACCTACATTTTTCATGGAAAATCTGATTATTTTTTCAATATTTTCCTAAACTACTATGAAAGTTTTTGATCTTTAACCATTTTTTTCCTGTGATTTTTACTAGTTTCTTCTTTTCATATAACTTTTTCTGCTCTTTTACCTACATTTTTCATGGAAAATCTGATTATTTTCTCAATATTTTTATATTATACTGCTATATATATATATATACTGCGCTGAAACCCGCATTTCCTAAACTACTATGAAAGTTTTCGATCTTTAACCAACTTTTTCCTGTGATTTTTACTAGTTTCTTCTTTTCATATAACTTTTTCTGCTCTTTTACCTACATTTTTCATGGAAAATCTGATTATTTTCTCAATATTTTTATATTATATATATATATACTGCGCTGAAACCCGCATTTCCTAAACTACTATGAAAGTTTTTGATCTTTAACCAACTTTTTCCTGTGATTTTTACTAGTTTCTTCTTTTCATATAACTTTTTCTGCTCTTTTACCTACATTTTTCATAGAAAATCTGATTATTTTCTCAATATTTTAATATTATATGTATATATACTGCGCTGAAACCCTCAGTTCCTAAACTACTATGAAAGTTTTTGATCTTTAACCAACTTTTTCCTGTGATTTTTACTAGTTTCTTCTTTTCATATAACTTTTTCTGCTCTTTTACCTACATTTTTCATGGAAAATCTGATTATTTGCTCAATATTTTTATATTATTATATATATATATATATATATATATATATATATATATATATATATATATACTGCGCTGAAACCCGCATTTCCTAAACTACTATGAAAGTTTGTGATCTTTAACCAACTTTTTCCTGTGATTTTTACTAGTTTCTTCTTTTCATATAACTTTTTCTGGTCTTTTACCTACTTTTTTCATGGAAAATCTGATTATTTTCTCAATATTTTTATATTATATATACATATACTGCGCTGAAACCCGCATTTCCTAAACTACTATGAAAGTTTTTGATCTTTAACCAACTTTTTCCTGTGATTTTTACTAGTTTCTTCTTTTCATATAACTTTTTCTGCTCTTTTACCTACATTTTTCATGGAAAATCTGATTATTTTCTCAATATTTTTATATTATACTGCTATTTTTATATATATACTGCGCTGAAACCCGCATTTCCTAAACTACTATGAAAGTTTTTGATCTGTAACCAACTTTTTCCTGTGATTTTTACTAGTTTCTTCTTTTCATATAACTTTTTCTACTCTTTTACCTACATTTTTCATGGAAAATCTGATTATATTCTCAATATTTTTATATTATATATATATACTGCGCTGAAACCCGCATTTCCTAAACTACTATGAAAGTTTTTGATCTTTAACCAACTTTTTCCTGTGATTTTTACTAGTTTCTTCTTTTCATATAACTTTTTCTGCTCTTTTACCTACATTTTTCATGGAAAATCTGATTATTTTCTCATTATTTTTATATTATATATATATATATACTGCGCTGAAACCCGCATTTCCTAAACTACTATGAAAGTTTTTGATCTGTAACCAACTTTTTCCTGTGATTTTTACTAGTTTCTTCTTTTCATATAACTTTTTCTACTCTTTTACCTACATTTTTCATGGAAAATCTGATTATATTCTCAATATTTTTATATTATATATATATACTGCGCTGAAACCCGCATTTCCTAAACTACTATGAAAGCTTTTGATCTTTAACCAACTTTTTCCTGTGATTTTTACTAGTTTCTTCTTTTCATATAACTTTTTCTGCTCTTTTACCTACATTTTTCATGGAAAATCTGATTATTTTCTCAATATTTTTATATTATACTGCTATTTTTATATATATACTGCGCTGAAACCCGCATTTCCTAAACTACTATGAACGTTTTTGATCTTTAACCAACTTTTTCCTGTGATTTTTACTAGTTTCTTCTTTTCACATAACTTTTTCTGCTCTTTTACCTACATTTTTCATGGAAAATCTGATTATTTTCTCAATATTTTTATATTATATATATATATACTGCGCTGAAACCCGCATTTCCTAAACTACTATGAAAGTTTTTGATGTCTAACCAACTTTTTCCTGTGATTTTTACTAGTTTCTTCTTTTGATATAACTTTTTCTGCTCTTTTACCTACATTTTTCATGGATAATCTGATTATTTTCTCAATATTTTTATATTATACTGCTATATATATATATACTGCGCTGAAACCCGCATTTCCTAAGCTACTATGAAAGTTTTTGATCTTTAACCAACTTTTTCCTGTGATTTTTACTAGTTTCTTCTTTTCATATAACTTTTTCTGCTCTTTTACCTACTTTTTTCATGGAAAATCTGATTATTTTCTCCATATTTTTATATTATATATATATATACTGCGCTGAAACCCGCATTTCCTAAACTACTATGAAAGTTTTTGATCTTTAACCAACTTTTTCCTGTGATTTTTACTAGTTTCTTCTTTTCATATAACTTTTTCTGCTCTTTTACCTACATTTTTCATGGAAAATCTGATTATTTTCTCAATATTTTTATATATATATATATATATATACTGCGCTGAAATCCGCATTTCCTAAACTACTATGAAAGTTTTTGATCTTTAACCAACTTTTTCCTGTGATTTTTACTAGTTTCTTCTTTTCATATAAATTTTTCTGCTCTTTTACCTACATTTTTCATGGAAAATCTGATTATTTTCTCAATATTTTTATATTATACTGCTGTATATATATATAAACTCGCTGAAACCCGTATTTCCTAAACTACTATGAAAGTTTTCGATCTTTAACCAACTTTTTCCTGTGATTTTTACTACTTTCTTCTTTTCATATAACTTTTTCTGCTCTTTTACCTACATTTTTCATGGAAAATCTGATTATTTTCTCAATATTTTTTTTTTTTATATATAAACTGCGCTGAAACCCGCATTTCCTAAACTACTATGAAAGTTTTTTATCTTTAACCAACTTTTTCCTGTGATTTTTACTAGTTTCTTCTTTTCATATAACATTTTCTGCTCTTTTACCTACATTTTTCATGGAAAATCTGATTATTTTCTCAATATTTTTATATTAAACTGCTATTATTATATATATACTGCGCTGAAACCCGCATTTCCTAAACTACTATGAAAGTTTTTGATCTTTAACCAACTTTTTCCTGTGATTTTTACTAGTTTCTTCTTTTCATATAACATTTTCTGCTCTTTTACCTACATTTTTCATGGAAAATCTGATTATTTTCTCAATATTTTTATATTAAACTGCTATTATTATATATATACTGCGCTGAAACCCGCATTTCCTAAACTACTATGAAAGTTTTTGATCTTTAACCAACTTTTTCCTGTGGTTTTTACTAGTTTCTTCTTTTCATATAACTTTTTCTGCTCTTTTACCTACATTTTTCATGGAAAATCTGATTATTTTTACAATATTTTTATATTATATATATATATATATACTGCGCTGAAACCCGCATTTCCTAAACTACTATGAAAGTTTTTGATCTTTAACCAACTTTTTTCTGTGATTTTTACTAGTTTCTTCTTTTCATATAACTTTTTCTGCTCTTTTACCTACATTTTTCATGGAAAATTTGATTATTTTCTCAATATTTTTATATTATACCGCTATTTTTATATATATACTGCGCTGAAACCCGCATTTCCTAAACTACTATGAAAGTTTTTGATCTTTAACCAACTTTTTCCTGTGGTTTTTTACTAGCTTCTTCTTTTCATATAACTTTTTCTGCTCTTTTACCTACTTTTTTCATGGAAAATCTGATTATTTTCTCAATATTTTTATATTATATATATATATATACTGCGCTGAAACCCGCAATTCCTAAACTACTATGAAAGTTTTTGATCTTTAACCAACTTTTTTCTGTGATTTTTACTAGTTTCTTCTTTTCATATATCTTTTTCTGCTCTTTTACCTACATTTTTCATGGAAAATTTGATTATTTTCTCAATATTTTTATATTATACTGCTATTTTTATATATATACTGCGCTGAAACCCGCATTTCCTAAACTACTATGAAAGTTTTTGATCTTTAACCAACTTTTTCCTGTGGTTTTTACTAGTTTCATCTTTTCATATAACTTTTCCTGCTTTTTTACCTACTTTTTTCATGGAAAATCTGATTATTTTCTCAATGTTTTTATATTATACTGCTATTTTTATATATATACTGCGCTGAAACCCGCATTTCCTAAACTACTATGAAAGTTTTTGATCTTTAACCAACTTTTTTCTGTGATTTTTACTAGTTTCTTCTTTTCATATAACTTTTTCTGCTCTTTTACCTACATTTTTCATGGAAAATCTGATTATTTTCTCAATATTTTTATATTATATATACATATACTGCGCTGAAACCCGCATTTCCTAAACTACTATGAAAGTTTTTGATCTTTAACCAACTTTTTCCTGTGATTTTTACTAGTTTCTTCTTTTCATATAACTTTTTCTGCTCTTTTACCTACATTTTTCATGGAAAATCTGATTATTTTCTCAATATTTTTATATTATATATATATATACTGCGCTGAAACCCGCATTTCCTAAACTACTATGAAAGTTTTTGATCTTTAACCAACTTTTTCCTGTGATTTTTACTAGTTTTTTCTTTTCATATAACTTTTTCTGCTCTTTTACCTACATTTTTCATGGAAAATCTGATTATTTTTTCAATATTTTTATATTATATATATATATATACTGCGCTGAAACCCGCATTTCCTAAACTACTATGAAAGTTTTTGATCTTTAACCAAATTTTTCCTGTGATTTTTACTAGTTTCTTCTTTTCATATAACTTTTTCTGCTCTTTTACCTACTTTTTTCATGGAAAATCTGATTACTTTCTCAATATTTTTATATTATACTGCTATATATATATATATATATATACTGCGCTGAAACCCGCATCTCCTAAACTACTATGAGAGTTTTTGATCTTTAACCAATTTTTTCCTGTGATTTTTACTAGTTTCTTCTTTTCATATAACTTTTTCTGCTCTTTTACCTACATTTTTCATGGAAAATCTGATTATTTTCTCAATATTTTTATATTATATATATATACTGCGCTGAAACCCGCATTTCCTAAACTACTATGAAAGTTTTTGATCTTTAAACAACTTTTTCCTGTGATTTTTACTAGTTTCTTCTTTTCATATAACTTTTTCTGCTCTTTTACCTACATTTTTCATGGAAAATCTGATTATTTTTTCATAATTTTTATATTATATATATATATATACTGCGCTGAAACCCGCATTTCCTAAACTACTATGAAAGTTTTTGATCTTTAACCATTTTTTTCCTGTGATTTTTACTAGTTTCTTCTTTTCATATAACTTTTTCTGCTCTTTTACCTACATTTTTCATGGAAAATCTGATTATTTTCTCAATATTTTTATATTATACTGCTATATATATATATATACTGCGCTGAAACCCGCATTTCCTAAACTACTATGAAAGTTTTCGATCTTTAACCAACTTTTTCCTGTGATTTTTACTAGTTTCTTCTTTTCATATAAATTTTTCTGCTCTTTTACCTACATTTTTCATGGAAAATTTGATTATTTTCTCAATATTTTTATATTATATATATATATATATATACTGCGCTGAAACCCGCATTTCCTAAACTACTATGAAAGTTTTTGATCTTTAACCAACTTTTTCCTGTGATTTTTACAAGTTTCTTCTTTTCATATAACTTTTTCTGCTCTTTTACCTACATTTTTCATGGAAAATCTGATTATTTTCTCAATATTTTTATATTATACTGCTATATATATATATATATACTGCGCTGAAACCCGCATTTCCTAAATTACTATGGGAGTTTTTGATCTTTAACCAACTTTTTCCTGTGATTTTTACTAGTTTCTTCTTTTCATATAACTTTTTCTGCTCTTTTACCTACATTTTTCATGGAAAATCTGATTATTTTCTCAATATTTTTATATTTTACTGCTATTTTTATATATATACTGCGCTGAAACCCGCATTTCCTAAACTACTATGAAAGTTTTTGATCTTTAACCAACTTTTTCCTGTGATTTTTACTAGTTTCTTCTTTTCATATAACTTTTTCTGCTCTTTTACCTACATTTTTCATGGAAAATCTGATTATTTTTTCAATATTTTTATATTATATATATATATATACTGCGCTGAAACCCGCATTTCCTAAACTACTATGAAAGTTTTTGATCTTTAACCATTTTTTTTCCTGTGATTTTTACTAGTTTCTTCTTTTCATATAACTTTTTCTGCTCTTTTACCTACATTTTTCATGGAAAATCTGATTATTTTCTCAATATTTTTATATTATACTGCTATATATATATATATACTGCGCTGAAACCCGCATTTCCTAAACTACTATGAAAGTTTTCGATCTTTAACCAACTTTTTCCTGTGATTTTTACTAGTTTCTTCTTTTCATATAACTTTTTCTGCTCTTTTACCTACATTTTTCATGGAAAATTTGATTATTTTCTCAAAATTTTTATATTATATATATATATATATATATATACTGCGCTGAAACCCGCATTTCCTAAACTACTATGAAAGTTTTTGATCTTTAACCAACTTTTTCCTGTGATTTTTACAAGTTTCTTCTTTTCATATAACTTTTTCTGCTCTTTTACCTACATTTTTCATGGAAAATCTGATTATTTTTTCAATTTACTAGTTTCTTCTTTTCATATAACTTTTTCTGCTCTTTTACCTACATTTTTCATGGAAAATCTGATTATTTTCTCAATATTTTTATATTATACTGCTATATATATATATATACTGCGCTGAAACCCGCATTTCCTAAACTACTATGAAAGTTTTCGATCTTTAACCAACTTTTTCCTGTGATTTTTACTAGTTTCTTCTTTTCATATAACTTTTTCTGCTCTTTTACCTACATTTTTCATGGAAAATTTGATTATTTTCTCAATATTTTTATATTATATATATATATATATACTGCGCTGAAACCCGCATTTCCTAAACTACTATGAAAGTTTTTGATCTTTAACCATTTTTTTCCTGTGATTTTTACTAGTTTCTTCTTTTCATATAACTTTTTCTGCTCTTTTACCTACATTTTTCATGGAAAATCTGATTATTTTCTCAATATTTTTACATTATATATACATATACTGCGCTGAAACCCGCATTTCCTAAACTACTATGAAAGTTTTTGATCTTTAACCAACTTTTTCCTGTGATTTTTACTAGTTTCTTCTTTTCATATAACTTTTTCTGCTCTTTTACCTACATTTTTCATGGACAATCTGATTATTTTCTCAATATTTTTATATTATACTGCTATATATATATATATATACTGCGCTGAAACCCGCATTTCCTAAACTACTATGGGAGTTTTTGATCTTTAACCAACTTTTTCCTGTGATTTTTACTAGTTTCTTCTTTTCATATAACTTTTTCTGCTCTTTTACCTACATTTTTCATGGAAAATCTGATTATTTTCTCAATATTTTTATATTTTACTGCTATTTTTATATATATACTGCGCTAAAACCCGCATTTCCTAAACTACTATGAAAGTTTTCGATCTTTAACCAACTTTTTTCCTGTGATTTTTACTAGTTTCTTCTTTTCATATAACTTTTTCTGCTCTTTTACCTACATTTTTCATGGAAAATTTGATTATTTTCTCAATATTTTTATATTATATATATATATATACTGCGCTGAAACCCGCATTTCCTAAACTACTATGAAAGTTTTTGATCTTTAACCAACTTTTTCCTGTGATTTTTACAAGTTTCTTCTTTTCATATAACTTTTTTCTGCTCTTTTACCTACATTTTTCATGGAAAATCTGATTATTTTTTCAATATTTTTGTATTATATATATATATATACTGCGCTGAAACCCGCATTTCCTAAACTACTATGAAAGTTTTTGATCTTTAACCAACTTTTTCCTGTGATTTTTAATAGTTTCTTCTTTTCATATAACTTTTTCTGCTCTTTTACCTACATTTTTCATGGAAAATCTGATTATTTTTTTC
The DNA here is from genome assembly GCA_916610145.1 of Eristalis arbustorum. Taxonomy (NCBI): domain Eukaryota; kingdom Metazoa; phylum Arthropoda; class Insecta; order Diptera; family Syrphidae; genus Eristalis; species Eristalis arbustorum. The sequence goes on along the minus strand of CAKAIZ010000030.1, from coordinate 16,700 downwards.
AATATTTTTATATTATATATATATATATACTGCGCTGAAACCCGCATTTCCTAAACTACTATGAAAGTTTTTGATCTTTAACCATTTTTTTCCTGTGATTTTTACTAGTTTCTTCTTTTCATATAACTTTTTCTGCTTTTTTACCTACATTTTTCATGGAAAATCTGATTATTTTCTCAATATTTTTATATTATACTGCTATATATATATATATACTGCGCTGAAACCCGCATTTCCTAAACTACTATGAAAGTTTTCGATCTTTAAACCAACTTTTTCCTGTGATTTTTACTAGTTTCTTCTTTTCATATAACTTTTTCTGCTCTTTTACCTACATTTTTCATGGAAAATTTGATTATTTTCTCAAAATTTTTATATTATATATATATATATACTGCGCTGAAACCCGCATTTCCTAAACTACTATGAAAGTTTTTGATCTTTAACCAACTTTTTCCTGTGATTTTTACAAGTTTCTTCTTTTCATATAACTTTTTCTGCTCTTTTACCTACATTTTTCATGGAAAATCTGATTATTTTCTCAACATTTTTATATTATACTGCTATTTATATATATATACTGCGCTGAAACCCGCATTTCCTAAACTACTATGAAAGTTTTTGATCTTTAAACCAAATTTTTTCCTGTGATTTTTACTAGTTTCTTCTTTTCATATAACTTTTTCTGCTCTTTTACCTACTTTTTTCATGGAAAATCTGATTACTTTCTCAATATTTTTATATTATACTGCTATATATATATATATATACTGCGCTGAAACCCGCATTTCCTAAACTACTATGAGAGTTTTTGATCTTTAACCAACTTTTTCCTGTGATTTTTACTAGTTTCTTCTTTTCATATAACTTTTTCTGCTCTCTTACCTACATTTTTCATGGAAAATCTGATTATTTTCTCAATATTTTTATATTATACTGCTATATATATATATACTGCGCTGAAACCCGCATTTCCTAAGCTACTATGAAAGTTTTTGATCTTTAACCAACTTTTTCCTGTGATTTTTACTAGTTTCTTCTTTTCATATAACTTTTTCTGCTCTTTTACCTACTTTTTTCATGGAAAATCTGATTATTTTCTCCATATTTTTATATTATATATATATATACTGGCGCTGAAACCCGCATTTTCCTAAACTACTATGAAAGTTTTTGATCTTTAATACCAACTTTTTCCTGTGATTTTTACTAGTTTCTTCTTTTCATATAACTTTTTCTGCTCTTTTACCTACATTTTTCATGGAAAATCTGATTATTTTCTCAATATTTTTATATATATATATATATATATACTGCGCTGAAATCCGCATTTCCTAAACTACTATGAAAGTTTTTGATCTTTAACCAACTTTTTCCTGTGATTTTTACTAGTTTCTTCTTTTCATATAAATTTTTCTGCTCTTTTAACCTACATTTTTCATGGAAAATCTGATTATTTTCTCAATATTTTTATATTATACTGCTGTATATATATATAAACTCGCTGAAACCCGTATTTCCTAAACTACTATGAAAGTTTTCGATCTTTAAATACCAACTTTTTCCTGTGATTTTTACTACTTTTCTTCTTTTCATATAACTTTTTCTGCTCTTTTACCTACATTTTTCATGGAAAATCTGATTATTTTCTCAATATTTTTGCTATTTTTTTTATATATAAACTGCGCCGAAACCCGCATTTCCTAAACTACTATGAAAGTTTTTGATCTTTAAACCCAACTTTTTCCTGTGATTTTTACTAGTTTCTTCTTTTTCATATAACATTTTCTGCTCTTTTACCTACATTTTTCATGGAAAATCTGATTATTTTCTCAATATTTTTTATATTAAACTGCTATTATTATATATATACTGCGCTGAAACCCGCATTTCCTAAACTACTATGAAAGTTTTTGATCTTTAACCAACTTTTTTCCTGTGATTTTTACTAGTTTCTTCTTTTCATATAACATTTTCTGCTCTTTTACCTACATTTTTTCATGGAAAATCTGATTATTTTCTCAATATTTTTATATTAAACTGCTATTATTATATATATACTGCGCTGAAACCCGCATTTCCTAAACTACTATGAAAGTTTTTGATCTTTAACCAACTTTTTTCCTGTGGTTTTTACTAGTTTCCTTCTTTTCATATAACTTTTTCTGCTCTTTTACCCTACATTTTTCATGGAAAATCTGATTATTTTTTACAATATTTTTATATTATATATATATATATATACTGCGCTGAAACCCGCATTTCCTAAACTACTATGAAAGTTTTTGATCTTTAACCAACTTTTTTCTGTGATTTTTACTAGTTTCTTCTTTTCATATAACTTTTTCTGCTCTTTTACCTACATTTTTCAAGGAAAATTTGATTATTTTCTCAATATTTTTATATTATACCGCTATTTTTTATATATATACTGCGCTGAAACCCGCATTTCCTAAACTACTATGAAAGTTTTTGATCTTTAACCAACTTTTTCCTGTGGTTTTTACTAGCTTCTTCTTTTCATATAACTTTTTCTGCTCTTTTACCTACATTTTTCATGGAAAATCTGATTATTTTCTCAATATTTTTATATTATATATATATATATACTGCGCTGAAACCCGCAATTCCTAAACTACTATGAAAGTTTTTGATCTTTAACCAACTTTTTTCTGTGATTTTTACTAGTTTCTTCTTTTCATATATCTTTTTTCTGCTCTTTTACCTACATTTTTCATGGAAAATTTGATTATTTTCTCAATATTTTTATATTATACTGCTATTTTTATATATATACTGCGCTGAAACCCGCATTTCCTAAACTACTATGAAAGTTTTTGATCTTTAACCAACTTTTTCCTGTGATTTTTACTAGTTTCTTCTTTTCATATAACTTTTTCCTGCTTTTTTACCTACTTTTTTCATGGAAAATCTGATTATTTTCTCAATGTTTTTATATTATACTGCTATTTTTATATATATACTGCGCTGAAACCCGCATTTCCTAAACTACTATGAAAGTTTTTGATCTTTAACCAACTTTTTTCTGTGATTTTTACTAGTTTCTTCTTTTCATATAACTTTTTCTGCTCTTTTACCTACATTTTTTCATGGAAAATCTGATTATTTTCTCAATATTTTTATATTATATATATATATACTGCGCTGAAAACCCGCATTTCCTAAACTACTATGAAAGTTTTTGATCTTTAAACCAACTTTTTCCTGTGATTTTTACTAGTTTCTTCTTTTCATATAACTTTTTCTGCTCTTTTACCTACATTTTTCATGGAAAATCTGATTATTTTCTCAATATTTTTATATTATATATATATATACTGCGCTGAAACCCGCATTTCCTAAACTACTATGAAAGTTTTTGATCCTTAACCAACTTTTTCCTGTGATTTTTACTAGTTTCTTCTTTTCATATAACTTTTTCTGCTCTTTTACCTACATTTTTCATGGAAAATCTGATTATTTTCTCAATATTTTTATATTATATATATATATACTGCGCTGAAACCCGCATTTCCTAAACTACTATGAAAGTTTTTGATCTTTAACCAACTTTTTTCTGTGATTTTTACTAGTTTCTTCTTTTCATATAACTTTTTCTGCTCTTTTACCTACATTTTTCATGGAAAATCTGATTATTTTCTCAATATTTATATATTATATATATATATATACTGCGCTGAAACCCGCAATTCCTAAACTACTATGAAAGTTTTTGATCTTTAACCAACTTTTTTCCTGTGATTTTTACTAGTTTCTTCTTTTCATATAACTTTTTCTGCTCTTTTACCTACATTTTTCATGGAAAATCTGATTATTTTCTCAATATTTTTATATATATACTGCGCTGAAACCCGCATTTCCTAAACTACTATGAAAGTTTTTGATCTTTAACCAACTTTTTCCTGTGGTTTTTACTAGTTTCTTCTTTTCATATAAGTTTTTCTGCTCTTTTACCTACTTTTTTCATGGAAAATCTGATTATTTTCTCAATATTTTTATATTATACTGCTATTTTTATATATATACTGCGCTGAAACCCGCATTTCCTAAACTACTATGAAAGTTTTTGATCCTTAACCAACTTTTTTCTGTGATTTTCACTAGTTTCTTCTTTTCATATAACTTTTTCTGCTCTTTTACCTACTTTTTTCATGGAAAATCTGATTATTTTCTCAATATTTTTATATTATACTGCTATTTTTATATATATACTGCGCTGAAACCCGCATTTCCTAAACAACTATGAAAGTTTTTGATCTTTAACCAACTTTTTCCTGTGATTTTTACTAGTTTCTTCTTTTCATATAACTTTTTCTGCTCTTTTACTTACATTTTTCATGGAAAATCTGATTATTTTCTCAATATTTTTATATTATATATATATATACTGCGCTGAAACCCGCATTTCCTAAACTACTATGAACGTTTTTGATCTTTAACCAACTTTTTCCTGTGATTTTTACTAGTTTCTTCTTTTCATATAACTTTTTCTGCCCTTTTACCTACATTTTTCATGGAAAATCTGATTTTTTCTCAATATTATTGTATTAAACTGCTATTTTTATATATATACTGCGCTGAAACCCGCATTTCCTAAACTACTATGAAAGTTTTTGATCTTTAACCAACTTTTTCCTGTGATTTTTACTAGTTTCTTCTTTTCATATAACTTTTTCTGCTCTTTTACCTACATTTTTCATGGAAAATCTGATTATTTTCTCAATATTTTTATATTATATATATATATACAGCGCTGAAACCCGCATTTCCTAAACTACTATGAAAGTTTTTGATCTTTAACCAACTTTTTCCTGTGATTTTTACTAGTTTCTTCTTTTCATATAACTTTTTCTGCTCTTTTACCTACATTTTTCATGGAAAATCTGATTATTTTCTCAATATTTCTATATTATATATATATATACTGCGCTGAAACCCGCATTTCCTAAACTACTATGAAAGTTTTTGATCTTTAACCAACTTTTTCCTGTGATTTTTACTAGTTTCTTCTTTTCATATAACTTTTTCTGCTCTTTTGCCTACATTTTTCATGGAAAATCTGATTATTTTCTCAATATTTTTATATTATACTGCTATTTTTATATATATACTATGCTGAAACCCGCATTTCCTAAACTACTATGAAAGTTTTTGATCTTTAACCAACTTTTTCCTGTGATTTTTACTAGTTTCTTCTTTTCATATAACTTTTTTCTGCTCTTTTACCTACATTTTTCATGGGAAATCTGATTATTTTCTCAATATTTTTATATTATATATATATATACTGCGCTGAAACCCGCTTTTCATAAACTACTATGAAAGTTTTTGATCTTTAACCAACTTTTTCCTGTGATTTTTACTAGTTTCTTCTTTTCATATAACTTTTTCTGCTCTTTTACCTACATTTTTCATGGAAAATCTGATTATTTTCTCAATATTTTTATATTATATATATATATATACTGCGCTGAAACCCGCATTTCCTAAACTACTATGCAAGTTTTTGATCTTTAACCAACTTTTTCCTGTGATTTTTACTAGTTTCTTCTTTTCATATAACTTTTTTCTGCTCTTTTACCTACATTTTTCATGGAAAATCTGATTATTTTCTCAATATTTTTTATATTATATATATATATATATATACTGCGCTGCAACCCGCATTTCCTAAACTACTATGAAAGTTTTTTATCTTTAACCAACTTTTTCCTGTGATTTTTACTAGTTTCTTCTTTTCATATAACTTTTTCTGCTCTTTTACCTACATTTTTCATGGAAAATCTGGTTATTTTCTCAATATTTATATATTAAACTGCTATTTTTATATATATACTGCGCTGAAACCCGCATTTCCTAAACTACTATGAAAGTTTTTGATCTTTAACCAACTTTTTCCCGTGATTTTTACTAGTTTCTTCTTTTCATATAACTTTTTCTGCTCTTTTACCTACATTTTTCATGGAAAATCTGATTATTTTCTCAATATTTTTATATTATATATATATATACTGCGCTGAAACCCGCATTTCCTAAACTACTATGAAAGTTTTTGATCTTTAACCAACTTTTTTCTGTGATTTTTACTAGTTTCTTCTTTTCATATAACTTTTTCTGCTCTTTTACCTACATTTTTCATGGAAAATCTGATTATTTTTTCAATATTTTTATATTATACTGCTATTTTTATATATATATTGCGCTGAAACCCGCATTTCCTAAACTACTATGAAAGTTTTTGATCTTTAACCAACTTTTTCCTGTGATTTTTACTAGTTTCTTCTTTTCATATAACTTTTTCTGCTCGTTTACCTACATTTTTCATGGAAAATCTGATTATTTTCTCAATATTTTTATATTATATATATATATACTGCGCTGAAACCCGCATTTCCTAAACTACTATGAAAGTTTTTGATCTTTAACCAACTTTTTTCTGTGATTTTTACTAGTTTCTTCTTTTCATATAACTTTTTCTGCTCTTTTACCTACATTTTTCATGGAAAATCTGATTATTTTCTCAATATTTTTATATTATACTGCTATTTTTATATATATACTATGCTGAAACCCGCATTTCCTAAACTACTATGAAAGTTTTTGATCTTTAACCAACTTTTTCCTGTGATTTTTACTAGTTTCTTCTTTTCATATAACTTTTTCTGCTCTTTTACCTACATTTTTCATGGGAAATCTGATTATTTTCTCAATATTTTTATATTATATATATATACACTGCGCTGAAACCCGCTTTTCCTAAACTACTATGAAAGTTTTTGATCTTTAACCAACTTTTTCCTGTGATTTTTACTAGTTTCTTCTTTTCATATAACTTTTTCTGCTCTTTTACCTACATTTTTCATGGAAAATCTGATTATTTTCTCAATATTTTTATATTATATATATATATACTGCGCTGAAACCCGCATTTCCTAAACTACTATGAAAGTTTTTGATCTTTAACCAACTTTTTCCTGTGATTTTTACTAGTTTCTTCTTTTCATATAACTTTTTCTGCTCTTTTACCTACATTTTTCATGGAAAATCTGATTATTTTCTCAATATTTTTATATTATACATATATATATACTGCGCTGAAACCCGCATTTCATAAACTACTATGAAAGTTTTTTATCTTTAACCAACTTTTTCCTGTGATTTTTACTAGTTTCTTCTTTTCATATAACTTTTTCTGCTCTTTTACCTACATTTTTCATGGAAAATCTGGTTATTTTCTCAATATTTTTATATTAAACTGCTATTTTTATATATATACTGCGCTGAAACCCGCATTTCCTAAACTACTATGAAAGTTTTTGATCTTTAACCAACTTTTTCCCGTGATTTTTACTAGTTTCTTCTTTTTATATAACTTTTTCTGCTCTTTTACCTACATTTTTCATGGAAAATCTGATTATTTTCTCAATATTTTTTATATTATATATATATATACTGCGCTGAAACCCGCATTTCCTAAACTACTATGAAAGTTTTTGATCTTTAACCAACTTTTTTCTGTGATTTTTACTAGTTTCTTCTTTTCATATAACTTTTTCTGCTCTTTTACCTACATTTTTCATGGAAAATCTGATTATTTTTTCAATATTTTTATATTAAACTGCTATTTTTATATATATACTGCGCTGAAACCCGCATTTCCTAAACTACTATGAAAGTTTTTGATCTTTAATCAACTTTTTCCTGTGATTTTTACTAGTTTCTTCTTTTCATATAACTTTTTCTGCTCGTTTACCTACATTTTTCATGGAAAATCTGATTATTTTCTCAATATTTTTATATTATATATATATATATACTGCGCTGAAACCCGCATTTCCTAAACTACTATGAAAGTTTTTGATCTTTAACCAACTTTTTTCTGTGATTTTTACTAGTTCCTTCTTTTCATATAATTTTTTCTGCTCTTTTACCTACATTTTTCATGGAAAATCCGATTATTTTCTCAATATTATTATATTAAACTGCTATTTTTATATATATACTGCGCTGAAACCCGCATTTCCTAAACTACTATGAAAGTTTTTGATCTTTAACCAACTTTTTCCTGTGATTTTTACTAGTTTCTTCTTTTCATATAACTTTTTCTGCTCTTTTACCTACATTTTTCATGGAAAATCTGATTATTTTCTCAATATTTTTATATTAAACTGCTATTTTTATATATATACTGCGCTGAAACCCGCATTTCCTAAACTACTATGAAAGTTTTTTATCTTTAACCAACTTTTTCCTGTGATTTTTACTAGTTTCTTCTTTTCATATAACTTTTTCTGCTCTTTTACCTACATTTTTCATGGAAAATCTGATTATTTTCTCAATATTTCTATATTATATATATATATATACTGCGCTGAAAACCGCATTTCCTAAACTACTATGAAAGTTTTTGATCTTTAACCAACTTTTTCCCGTGATTTTTACTAGTTTCTTCTTTTTATATAACTTTTTCTGCTCTTTTACCTACATTTTTCATGGAAAATCTGATTATTTTCTCAATATTTTTATATTATATATATATATACTGCGCTGAAACCCGCATTTCCTAAACTACTATGAAAGTTTTTGATCTTTAACCAACTTTATTTCTGTGATTTTTACTAGTTTCTTCTTTTCATATAACTTTTTCTGCTCTTTTTACCTACATTTTTCATGGAAAATCTGATTATTTTTTTCAATATTTTTATATTAAACTGCTATTTTTTATATATATACTGCGCTGAAACCCGCATTTCCTAAACTACTATGAAAGTTTTTGATCTTTAATCAACTTTTTCCTGTGATTTTTACTAGTTTCTTCTTTTCATATAACTTTTTCTGCTCGTTTACCTACATTTTTCATGGAAAATCTGATTATTTTCTCAATATTTTTATATTATATATATATATATACTGCGCTGAAAACCCGCATTTCCTAAACTACTATGAAAGTTTTTGATCTTTAACCAACTTTTTTCTGTGATTTTTTACTAGTTCCTTCTTTTCATATAATTTTTTCTGCTCTTTTACCTACATTTTTTCATGGAAAATCCGATTATTTTCTCAATATTATTATATTAAACTGCTATTTTATATATATATACTGCGCTGAAACCCCGCATTTCCTAAACTACTATGAAAGTTTTTGATCTTTAAACCAACTTTTTCCTGTGATTTTTACTAGTTTCTTCTTTTCATATAACTTTTTCTGCTCTTTTACCTACATTTTTCATGGAAAATCTGATTATTTTCTCAATATTTTTATATTAAACTGCTATTTTTATATATATATACTGCGCTGAAACCCGCATTTCCTAAACTACTATGAAAGTTTTTTATCTTTAACCAACTTTTTCCTGTGATTTTTTACTAGTTTCTTCTTGTTCATATAACTTTTTCTGCTCTTTTTACCTACATTTTTTCATGGAAAATCTGATTATTTTCTCAATATTTCTATATTATATATATATATATACTGCGCTCGAAAACCGCATTTCCTAAACTACTATGAAAGTTTTTTGATCTTTAACCAACTTTTTCCCGTGATTTTTACTAGTTTCTTCTTTTCATATAACTTTTTCTGCTCTTTTACCTACATTTTTTCATGGAAAATCTGATTATTTTCTCAATATTTTTATATTATACTGCTATTTTTATATATATACTATGCTGAAAACCCGCATTTCCTAAACTACTATGAAAGTTTTTGATCTTTAACCAACTTTTTCCTGTGATTTTTACTAGTTTTCTTCTTTTCATATAACTTTTTCTGCTCTTTTTACCTACATTTTTCATGGGAAATCTGATTATTTTCTAAATATTTTTTATATTATATATATATATACTGCGCTGAAACCCGCTTTTTCATAAACTACTATGAAAGTTTTTGATCTTTAACCAACTTTTTCCTGTGATTTTTACTATTTTCTTCTTTTCATATATCTTTTTCTGCTCTTTTACCTACATTTTTCATGGAAAATCTGATTATTTTCTCAATATTTTTATATTATATATATATATATACTGCGCTGAAACCCACATTTCCTAAACTACTATGAAAGTTTCTGATCTTTAACCAACTTTTTCCTGTGATTTTTACTAGTTTCTTCTTTTCATATAACTTTTTCTGCTCTTTTACCTACATTTTTCATGGAAAATCTGATTATTTTCTCAATATTTTTATATATTATATATATATATATACTATATAACTGCGCTGCAACCCGCATTTCCTAAACTACTATGAAAGTTTTTTATCTTTAACCAACTTTTTCCTGTGATTTTTACTAGTTTCTTCTTTTCATATAACTTTTTTCTGCTCTTTTACCTACATTTTTCATGGAAAATCTGGTTATTTTTCTCAATATTTTTATATTAAACTGCTATTTTTATATATATACTGCGCTGAAAACCCGCATTTCCTAAACTACTATGAAAGTTTTTGATCTTTAACCAACTTTTTCCCGTGATTTTTACTAGTTTTCTTCTTTTCATATAACTTTTTTCTGCTCTTTTACCTACATTTTTCATGGAAAATCTGATTATTTTTTCAATATTTTTATATTAAACTGCTATTTTTATATATATACTGCGCTGAAACCCGCATTTCCTAAACTACTATGAAAGATTTTGATCTTTAATCAACTTTTTCATGTGATTTTTACTAGTTTCTTCTTTTCATATAACTTTTTCTGCTCGTTTACCTACATTTTTTCATGGAAAATCTGATTATTTTCTCAATATTTTTATATTATATATATATATACTGCGCTGAAAACCCGCATTTCCTAAACTACTATGAAAGTTTTTGATCTTTAACCAACTTTTTTCTGTGATTTTTACTAGTTTCTTCTTCTTTCATATAACTTTTTTCTGCTCTTTTACCTACATTTTTCATGGAAAATCTGATTATTTTCTCAATATTTTTATATTATACTGCTATTTTTATATATATATACTATGCTGAAACCCGCATTTCCTAAACTACTATGAAAGTTTTTGATCTTTAACCAACTTTTTCTTGTGATTTTTACTAGTTTCTTCTTTTCATATAACTTTTTCTGCTCTTTTACCTACATTTTTCATGGGAAATCTGATTATTTTCTCAATATTTTTATATTATATATATATATACTGCGCTGAAACCCGCTTTTTCCTAAACTACTATGAAAGTTTTTGATCTTTAACCAACTTTTTCCTGTGATTTTTACTAGTTTCTTCTTTTCATATAACTTTTTCTGCTCTTTTTACCTACATTTTTCATGGAAAATCTGATTATTTTTTCAATATTTTTATATTAAACTGCTATTTTTATATATATATACTGCGCTGAAACCCGCATTTCCTAAACTACTATGAAAGTTTTTGATCTTTAATCAACTTTTTCATGTGATTTTTTACTAGTTTCTTCTTTTCATATAACTTTTTCTGCTCTTTTACCTACATTTTTCATGGAAAATCTGATTATTTTCTCAATATTTTTATATTATATATATATATATACTGCGCTGAAACCCGCATTTCCTAAACTACTATGAAAGTTTTTGATCTTTAACCAACTTTTTTTCTGTGATTTTTACTAGTTTCTTCTTTTCATATAACTTTTTTCTGCTCTTTTACCTACATTTTTCATGGAAAATCTGATTATTTTTCTCAATATTTTTTATATTATACTGCTATTTTTTATATATATACTATGCTGAAACCCCGCATTTCCTAAACTACTATGAAAGTTTTTGATCTTTAACCAAATTTTTCTTGTGATTTTTTACTAGTTTCTTCTTTTCATATAACTTTTTCTGCTCTTTTACCTACATTTTTCATGGGAAATCTGATTATTTTCTCAATATTTTTTATATTATATATATATATACTGCGCTGAAACCCGCTTTTCCTAAACTACTATGAAAGTTTTTGATCTTTAACCAACTTTTTCCTGTGATTTTTACTAGTTTCTTCTTTTCATATAACTTTTTCTGCTCTTTTACCTACATTTTTCATGGAAAATCTGATTATTTTCTCAATATTTTTATATTATATATATATATTACTGCGCTGAAACCCGCATTTCCTAAACTACTATGAAAGTTTTTGATCTTTAACCAACTTTTTCCTCATTCAAAGTCTGATTATTTTCTCAATATTTTTATATTATATATATATATATATATATATATACTGCGCTGAAACCCGCATTTCCTAAACTACTATGAAAGTTTTTTATCTTTAACCAACTTTTTCCTGTGATTTTTACTAGTTTCTTCTTTTCATATAACTTTTTCTGCTCTTTTACCTACATTTTTCATGCAAAATCTGATTATTTTCTCAATATTTTATATTATATATATATATACTGCGCTGAAACCCGCATTTCCTAAACTACTATGAAAGTTTTTTATCTTTAACCAACTTTTTCCTGTGATTTTTACTAGTTTCTTCTTTTCATATAACTTTTCTGCTCTTTTACCTACATTTTTCATGGAAAATCTGGTTATTTTCTCAATATTTTTATATTAAACTGCTATTTTTATATATATACTGCGCTGAAACCCGCATTTCCTAAACTACTATGAAAGTTTTTGATCTTTAACCAACTTTTTCCCGTGATTTTTACTAGTTTCTTCTTTTCATATAACTTTTTCTGCTCTTTTACCTACATTTTTCATGCAAAATCTGATTATTTTCTCAATATTTTTTATTATATATATATATACTGCGCTGAAACCCGCATTTCCTAAACTACTATGAAAGTTTTTGATCTTTAACCAACTTTTTTCTGTGATTTTTACTAGTTTCTTCTTTTCATATAACTTTTTCTGCTCTTTTACCTACATTTTTCATGGAAAATCTGATTATTTTTTCAATATTTTTATATTAAACTGCTATTTTTATATATATACTGCGCTGAAACCCGCATTTCGTAAACTACTATGAAAGTTTTTGATCTTTAATCAACTTTTTCCTGTGATTTTTACTAGTTTCTTCTTTTCATATAACTTTTTCTGCTCGTTTACCTACATTTTTCATGGAAAATCTGATTATTTTCTCAATATTTTTATATTATATATATATATACTGCGCTGAAACCCGCATTTCCTAAACTACTATGAAAGTTTTTGATCTTTAACCAACTTTTTTCTGTGATTTTTACTAGTTCCTTCTTTTCATATAATTTTTTCTGCTCTTTTACCTACATTTTTCATGGAAAGTCCGATTATTTTCTCAATATTATTATATTAAACTGCTATTTTTATATATATACTGCGCTGAAACCCGCATTTCCTAAACTACTATGAAAGTTTTTCATCTTTAAACAACTTTTTCCTGTGATTTTTACTAGTTTCTTCTTTTCATATAACTTTTTCTGCTCTTTTACCTACATTTTTCATGGAAAATCTGATTATTTTCTCAATATTTTTATATTAAACTGCTATTTTTATATATATACTGCGCTGAAACCCGCATTTCCTAAACTACTATGAAAGTTTTTTATCTTTAACCAACTTTTTCCTGTGATTTTTACTAGTTTCTTCTTTTCATATAACTTTTTCTGCTCTTTTACCTACATTTTTCATGGAAAATCTGGTTATTTTCTCAATATTTTTATATTAAACTGCTATTTTTATATATATACTGCGCTGAAACCCGCATTTCCTAAACTACTATGAAAGTTTTTGATCTTTAACCAACTTTTTCCAGTGATTTTTACTAGTTTCTTCTTTTCATATAACTTTTTCTGCTCTTTTACCTACATTTTTCATGGAAAATCTGATTATTTTCTCAATATTTTTATATTATACTGCTATTTTTATATATATACTGCGCTGAAACCCGCATTTCCTAAACTACTATGAAAGTTTTTGATCTTTAACCAACTTTTTCCTGTGGTTTTTACTAGTTTCTTCTTTTCATATAACTTTTTCTGCTCTTTTACCTACATTTTTCATGGAAAATCTGATTATTTTCTCAATATTTTTATATTAAACTGCTATTTTTATATATATACTGCGCTGAAACCCGCATTTCCTAAACTACTATGAACGTTTTTGATCTTTAACCAACTACATTTTTCATGGAAAATCTGATTATTTTCTCAATATTTTTATATTATATATATATATACTGCGCTGAAACCCGCATTTCCTAAACTACTATGAAAGTTTTTTAACTTTAACCAACTTTTTTCTGTGATTTTTACTAGTTTCTTCTTTTCATATAACTTTTTCTGCTCTTTTACCTACATTTTTCATGGAAAATCTGATTATTTTCTCAATATTTTTATATTAAACTGCTATTTTTATATATATACTGCGCTGAAACCCGCATTTCCTAAACTACTATGAAAGTTTTTGATCTTTAATCAACTTTTTCCTGTGATTTTTACTAGTTTCTTCTTTTCATATAACTTTTTCTGCTCGTTTACCTACATTTTTCATGGAAAATCTGATTTTTTTCTCAATATTTTTATATTATATATATATATACTGCGCTGAAACCGGCATTTCCTAAACTACTATGAAAGTTTTTGATCTTTAACCAACTTTTTCCTGTGATTTTTACTAGTTTCTTCTTTTCATATAACTTTTTCTGATCTTTTACCTACATTTTTCATGGAAAATCTGATTATTTTCTCAATATTTTTATATTATACTGCTATTTTTATATATATACTGCGCTGAAACCCGCATTTCCTAAGCTACTATGAAAGTTTTTGATCTTTAACCAACTTTTTCCTGTGGTTTTTACTAGTTTCTTCTTTTCATATAACTTTTTCTGCTCTTTTACCTACATTTTTCATGGAAAATCTGATTATTTTCTCAATATTTTTATATTAAACTGCTATTTTTATATATATATACTGCGCTGAAACCCGCATTTCCTAAACTACTATGAAAGTTTTTGATCTTTAACCAACTTTTTCCTGTGATTTTTACTAGTTTCTTCTTTTCATATAACTTTTTCTGCTCCTTTACCTACTTTTTTCATGGAAAATCTGATTATTTTCTCAATATTTTTATATTAAACTGCTGATTTTATATATATACTGCGCTGAAACCCGCATTTCCTAAACTACTATGAAAGTTTTTGATCTTTAACCAACTTTTTCCCGTGATTTTTAGTAGTTTCTTCTTTTCATATAACTTTTTCTGCTCTTTTACCTACATTTTTCATGGAAAATCTGATTATTTTCTCAATATTTTTATATTATATATATATACTGCGCTGAAACCCGCATTTCCTAAACTACTATGAAAGTTTTTGATCTTTAACCAACTTTTTCCTGTGATTTTTACTAGTTTCTTCTTTTCATATAACTTTTTCTGCTGTTTTACCTACATTTTTCATGGAAAATCTGATTATTTTCTCAATATTTTTATATTATATATATATATACTGCGCTGAAACCCGCATTTCCTAAACTACTATGAAAGTTTTTGATCTTTAACCAACTTTTTCCTGTGATTTTTACTAGTTTCTTCTT
The DNA here is from genome assembly GCA_916610145.1 of Eristalis arbustorum. NCBI lineage: Eukaryota > Metazoa > Arthropoda > Insecta > Diptera > Syrphidae > Eristalis > Eristalis arbustorum. The sequence continues at coordinate 1,201 of CAKAIZ010000030.1, read as the reverse complement.
TTCATGTAACTTTTTCTGCTCGTTTACCTACATTTTTCATGGAAAATCTGATTATTTTCTCAATATTTTTATATTATATATATATTTACTGCGCTGAAACCCGCATTTCCTAAACTACTATGAAAGTTTTTGATCTTTAACCAACTTTTTCCTATGATTTTTACTAGTTTCTTCTTTTCATATAACTTTTTCTGCTCTTTTACCTACATTTTTCATGAAAATTTGATTATTTCTCAATATTTTTATATTATACTGCTATTTTATATATATACTGCGCTGAAACCCGTATTTCCTAAACTACTATGAAAGTTTTTGATCTTTAACCAACTTTTTCCTGTGGTTTTTACTAGTTTCTTCTTTTCATATAACTTTTTCTGCTCTTTTACCTACATTTTTCATGGAAAATCTGATTATTTTCTCAATATTTTTATATTAAACTGCTATTTTTATATATATATACTGCGCTGAAACCCGCATTTCCTAAACTACTATGAAAGTTTTTGATCTTTAACCACCCTTTTCCTGTGATTTTTACTAGTTTCTTCTTTTCATATAACTTTTTCTGCTCTTTTACCTACATTTTTCATGGAAAATCTGATTATTTTCTCAATATTTTTATATTATACTGCTATTTTTATATAAATACTGCGCTGAAACCCGCATTTCCTAAACTACTATGAAAGTTTTAGATCATTAACTAACTTTTTCCTGTGATTTTTACTAGTTTCTTCTTTTCATGTAACTTTTTCTGCTCTTTTACCCACATTTTTCATGGAAAATCTGATTATTTTCTCAATATTTTTATATTATTCTGCTATTTTTATATATATACTGCGCTGAAACCCGCATTTCCTACACTACTATGAAAGTTTTTGATCTTTAACCAACTTTTTCCTGTGATTTTTACTAGTTTCTTCTTTTCATATAACTTTTTCTGCTCTTTTACCTACATTTTTCATGGAAAATCTGATTATTTTCTCAATATTTTTATATTAAACTGCTACTTTTATATATATACTGCGCTGAAACCCGCATTTCCTAAACTACTATGAAGGTTTTTGATCTTTAACCAACTTTTTCCTGTGATTTTTACTAGTTTCTTCTTTTCATATAACTTTTTCTGCTCTTTTACCTACATTTTTCATGGAAAATCTGATTATTTTCTCAATATTTTTATATTTTACTGCTATTTTTATATATA